>VZRV01008629.1:223640-293563 GCA_013398115.1 Falcunculus frontatus | reverse complement strand
TTTTTTTTTTTAAAAAAAAAAAAAAAAAAAAAAAAAAAAGCTAGGAATTTATTTCAAGATGAATGCCTAATTTTATGACCTTTTCCTGTGTTGCCCCATGAAAGCCTGAGGTGGAAAGCTCTTTATTTATGAACCAGACTGGGTTATAAAATAAGAATTGCCAGTTTCCCCTCACATTAGCATTCATTTCATGATTTTTATTTTTTTCCCCGATAGAAGAACTGCCTACACCCCTGCTCACCATGGTAACTGAAGAATCTAGCAGCAGACTCAGGGTAGGAAAAACATAAGGAAAAAAAACCAACCTCAAAAATATCCCCTGATACTAAAATTGATTTTGTTTTCACAGCAACACACTGTGAAATTGCAAGAGAAAGAGAGCTATCTACCTATATTTCAGATGGAATCACCCAGCATGGGAGGAATACGAAGATGTGTGTGTCTGTTTGCATGTTACACTGGAGTATGTTAAGGGTAGGTGGCACTTATTTCCAAAGCATGTTTTGACTGTTGAGGGAGGATGAGATACTGACAATGACATGTTAGTGGATGTTTCTGTGGAAGAGAAGACACTCATGTGTACTGGATGGAAATCGCAGCAATTTTGTTTGAAAAGTTTTCCTTCTGTTCCTGAGTTAGTGCAATGCACTTAACCGTTGACAAATATTTATCAGTATGTCTAAACACCCAGAAAGAGGGAAGCAAGGTGTCTCAACCACTGTCAGAATGAAAACAGACACTGATGTTTTCTAACAGTATAGTCAAATTCTATACAAGAATGTCAGCCTCAAAGGTTATAGCTACTTAAAACAACAAGGAACATGAGTTTATAGGAGTAATTTCACAGAAATTACTAAAAAAAGGTATTTCAAAAATTAATTTGACACAAATATGAAATTAGTAATAACTAAAAATTATATTGAATTATACTGTTATTTTCTAATCAGGAAAACACATATTAGAAATGAGAAAGGAAAAAGCAACACCATAATATCTCACTTTATTAAGGAGAAAGAAGCCTATATAAAAACCAGTAAATAAAAGCACCAATGAAAAGTTTTCTTGATGTCTGTGGGAAAAAGATTTGATTCATATGATTAAGGAAAACAGTCTCACACACATTAATCTAATCACAGTAGACAAGATTATTGAATTTTTTCTTACATAAACCTGGTTAAAAAGTTTTTTTCTTTTTCTTAATAGGACAATAGGTAAAATAGCTTCCCTTTTCTGTAATCAGTTGTAAATGACTTGAAACTGAATTAAAAAAAAAAAGGAACAAATATAATTTTTCACCACATATTGAAGGCAAACTATTCCACATATTAAAAAGAGAGCTTTTAACATAAATTCTTGTATGTGGAGGCCAAAGCTCACAAACTCCTTCGTGCCTACTATACCCACTGGAATACCATGTTTCCCTCCAATTCACACATGCCTCTTGAAGAAGAAGAGGTGGTTGTACAGCTCTAGATCAGAACACAAGAGTAAATTATAGGAAATGCAACTGAATTCTGAATTTAGGGGCTGAAATGCACACCTCTGTCTACAGTGCAGATGATAGTTATCAAAAACCTGACGATCATGGTTTTGTATTGTACAAAAATCAGAACAGGAGATTATCAGTGTTTATGGTGGCCAGTGGGCCTGTGGCACAAGGCAATCCCTGGAGGGACATGCCCTAAACTAGGAAATACTCCCAATGTTAGAGCAACAGAGAAGGCGTCTCCCAGGATGCTTTGTTTCTTTATGTAGTCTTACCTCAGTTCTGTTTCCCCGATTGGCCTGTTGGCCTCCCTGCCCCTTTATTCCTTATTTATCCATACCCTAGAAAGTTCTCCTTTCCCTGCTCTCCCAATGGCCCTTGTTCCTCTGCTCCTCCCTCAAGGATTCCCCATTGGCTCCCGTAGCAGGGCCCCGCCTGTGTACTGCCCCTGTGCCCTCAGATCATTGGACCCTGATGCTCTCTCCGCCCCTATCCTTGTCCTATAAAATCCTAAACCCTCCCATTGTTCTCGTCTCTGGTCCTGGTTTCCTTCTTGTGTGTGGCTGCAATAAACCGTCTCATGGAACCTCACACTGAGGCCCTTCCCGGGTTCTTTCATCATCGGTTTGCTTTTGGATTTATTCCAAAAATAAATGTGTGTGTGTGACTGTGTGTGTGTGCTGTGGCCTGGCTGGAACAACTTCCCTGAAGGTGCTTTTAGGAAGATCACGGCACTTTACCACCAACACACCCGCCGCAACAAGGGTTGACAAGCCGCACAGTAATGTGCATGTGTTCAGAAAAAATTGGATCCATTTTGTATGTTTTGGTAACATTCAGCTTACTGTATTTTAATTTCATAAGTTAGCTTTCTGTTGCTATTTATTCTTTAATTATCTGAGTTATCCTCTCTCACTGAATGTAGGTTGCAGGAGAATGAAGGACAGGATCGACAAAATGCAGAAAGCAGATCTAATGCTACAGGAATGGAGCCAGAGTTGAAGACAATCAAATTCAAATATTACTAAAACAGAGGAATGGAAAAGTATGTATTGATAAGGAAAGATAATAGCAGAAATAATGAGGTACCACTGTAAATTAATGATATGAAATATTGGTTAGGAAAAAAAAAAGATTTTTTTTTTAATGAATACTTAAGTTAAAATCACTTGGGGAACGACTGACCTAGAATTTCTCTTCAGGCAGTTTTAGAACAATGTTCTATACCTCCTTTTAAATTCTGCTGTAATAAGAAGTCCTGAGAGACAAAGGCACTTGCTAGTCCTCAGATGTACAACCAGCTTAGAATACCAAGATAAAAACACCAAACTAGCTAGAGTTTGCATTTAAAGCAGTGGGAAAAATGTAGAAATGCTCTAGAAATAGTGCAAGAAAAACAGCTGAAGAAAGGCAATGTAAATTTGCCAAGAGACAAGGGAGAACTGGAAAAATGACTCATCAAAAAAGTGCAAGAATGAAGACAGACATGCCAAAAATCGAAAGATAAAAGTTACGTTATTTATGCAAATAAAATGAGAGTAATGTGTAAATGGATCCCTCTCTGCGATCATCTTCCTGGCATTAAAGATAATCAGTGTATAGCACTAAAACTAAAGTAATCTTTTGCATCTATGTTCAAGAAGCAAGGATGTGGACTTGGGGGTTGAGTCAACATCGGTAATACTGAAATTTCTGACGTTAATGAAACATCTCCTGATTTAGCAAGGGTTTGAAAGAGATTATGTACTCTTATGTATGTCTTACCTATCTTTTACTTAAAGTTTTCAGTTTCTTTTAATGATAACTTAGTCATGGGAAGATGACTCCACATCTCAAATTAGTCTTGTAAACATGAAAGAAGCACTTAAGCGGAAGCACTTCTCCAGTTTCAAAGGTACTGCTGCGTAATGAGCTGGTGTCACAAAGGTTTTAAGCATGCATACTTGCCAAGGAAAAACTAGGCTTTTATATTATGATTTTCCGTATTATTTACCTAAGAAATGTAGTTCTTGTATTCAATTGCACCATATTTGTACTATGTTAAAGAGAAACAATTCAATTTTTTATGACTAGACCCTTTTCAGCAGTAAGAACTTTGAATAAACTCTCCGGTTTGATGTTCTAGGATGAGTAATGTGAAATATGATGATTCTGTATTCTTTATTTCCATTAATCTGCAAGTATTTTCAACCACTTCAACTTACTATTTTAATTCACCTTTTTTTTTTCTAATTAAATTATCTGGATCAAGATTAAATTTGACATTCAAAGCAAGGTGGGGGAAAGCATATAGAAAGATACAGCCAGACTTCTAAAGAAGTAGAATTTTATTTGGAAAAAGTTCATGAGAATTTGTCTCTAAAAGAAAGAAAAATATTTGCTGGAAATTTGCATTCCTGTTAGCCCTCTTTCATTATGCAAAGTGACACCTCCAAATGCCTCAGGCAGGTATTTCTAATAGAAACCAAAAGAAAAAGTGATAAATTTAAATCTAATAACATACTTTGGTAGAATATTTATAAGTGATCAGCAGTGTATTAAGCTGTAGAGAATACTCATCACAGTCACTCTGGCTTGTTATATTCTCTCATACAGAACTACCTAACCCAAGGCTAGATGGCTCTGAATTTTGAAAGCAAATTTCTGAGCATTAGATGGTGCATCTATTATCATCAACAGCTTCAGTATGTGAGTGTGCATATGTAGTAAATTAAGCAAGGTGTTATCCACAAGCTTTCTTATTTATAGATACACTTTTCTTCCAGGTTTTGAATCAGTTTTTTTGATGAATGATACAAAGGAAAATGACTTTAGTGAAAATGAACAAAGAGTGCCAGTCAATCCTTGCATGGCATGAATCAGAAGAACTACACTGAGAAACAGCACCAGCTGAGAATATACTCAAAAACATCAATGTTTTCATTCATAGCAATGTAATATCTCATAATCTTCATCCTAAACTGATTAAATCCAACTCTTTGATAATACTATTCCTTGTGCCACAGTGAAATCACATTTCATTAAAACAGATTATTTCAGGGTAATGCCTTTCTTGCAGAAGAAAAGCAGAGCAGCAGTTCTAGTTTCAAAACCACCAAACCACCTGACATTTTAATTTAAAAAACATGAATTTGGTCAAAATCTACATGCAGAATTCCTGCATTTTAGGAGGACTATTCTAAGTTTTTGGAAAGAAAAAGGCAAATTTGATTTTGAAAGGCTGATTGTTTTATATTTACATTTTGGAGGCTTTGCGATGGGATTTTTTGGTCATACCTCATTCAAAGCCATTGCTCATAAATTAAGGTATTTTTAAAGGTTCCAGTTTTCTTTTGAAGTTTTTTTAGTTTCTTCTTATAGCCTGAATTTCCTAGCATTCAGTAGTGGATTTGCAGAAGGTATTTTGCTTTAGTGTGGAGTTGCTATTGTAAAACATTGTCACGATCCGCTAAGACAAGCGGGGGTCGTGATGGTTCGTTACCCGAATCTCAGAGTGCAAAAGAAACACAAACGGGGAAAATACTAATTTTAATCAGCACAATGTAATTTAATGCGTATCAACACTGTGTAATCGCGATAGGGAGAGAGAGAAAGAGAGAAAGGGCGGGCGGGGGGTTATAGCTACCAACGGCCGGCGGAGTCCTCGTGGTCCGTCTTCTTCCATGGGGGGATCCTGACTGGGGTCTTCTTAGAGAGTCCTTTTTTGCACTTTTCAAGAGCGAGGGGCAAACAGCCAAACAGGTGCGAAAACAATGCCCACAGGTGTGAAGACAATGTCCATTGTCTTTGGTTAATGGAACAGAACAGGTAGCAAGCAGCATGTTCCGTGCTGTCCCTGCTGTTGTCACAGCAGGACCAACACGGCTCACCGCAAACAGGTGTGCCATCGGCACGTTGTGCTTGGTTAGCTCTCCACCTCGGGCAGGCCCAGGCTCAGAGTCTCGCTGTCTACAGATGATCGTGAGACAGATGAAGGGTCTTCGGACCGTCTCTTACAAACATTTAATTTCAATTTTATTGTTGCAGATCCATATTGTGCTATGTTGAGTTGTTGTTTGCCAAGAAGCCAAGGACATAACAAACCTATTTTAGCTGTAAAGGTCCAGCAACAGTACACATCAGATCTCTGACAGTACACCAGAAATAACAGAAAAGCACACCCTCAGCAATAATCAGTCATTGCTGAGAACAGGATTATGCTTCACCTTTGGAACTGTTCAACAAATTTAGTGAATATCCTGTAAAAACTTTGGCCCGGAGTACTTCAAGGAACTAGAGATGATACTGACATATGGGCAGCATCTGATGAAGCTATTTCCAGAAAATCTGAAAGGATACTTTGGAGTCATGACTGGTAGAAAATATGCTTGATACCTAAGAGATCTCTCAGAAAAACAAAAGAGATTTATGTGGAAATATGAATTAAACAACCATTTCTCTATTGCTCTCTGAACATGACTAATTTCTTTTTCTTTTCGTTTCACCTAAACTGTTTTCTAATCACCCTGAAACTGGCAGTTCTAGCAGAATGATTTTCTTAGTTATCCTCCTATTAGTTATAATAAGCAAAGAGAAAGTGGAGCTCTGTATTTAGAGGAAAACACTAAGAGCTGAAATATTTGAAAAGAATTTGGGAGTCAGGGGAGCCCTGTGTGATTGCTTGTTCTGGGTGAAATAAAAAATTAGAGATCATTAGAATTATATCTGGTGAAAGAGGAAACTCAAAAGGAATGGTTATAACCTCTCACGGACCTGAGAGCAGAAACAGGCCTACCTCTTGCTGCCCAGCCTCCCTCAGTGTCTTCCTCCTCTCTGTCCATATCCCAGGACTCCATTTCAGCCCATCCCAGGCCATCATCCCCTGCCCCATTGATGCTCTTGAAGTGCCCATCTCCAGGTCTGTCCCTGCCAGCCCTGACTTGCTCACTGGACTTCTCAGGCTGACCTTGGACTTCGCTGACCTTTTCGACTTCTCTGTCCAAGGAATATCTTAGTATCCCAACCCTGGACCTGCGTGGGATAGCAAAGCAAGCTCCCAACTGGACCCTCCCTGACAATAACCAGGAAAAGTATACTGAGGGGCACCATGAAATATCAAGAAACTAACTGTACAGCTGGGAAACTGGGAGCAAGGCATGAGATAGGAGCGTGAAAGGAGAAAGAAAGCAAGCAAGCGAGAAAGAAATCCATTTTCATCTTTGTTTCCATAATTTTACTGTACCATTGCTGATACTGATTCAAGCTTGAATGGCTTCAGAGGCATTTCATGCAGAATGACGTGTTTGTGGTTTGTAATTGCTCTTCATGGAGGAGAGTTAAATCAGATAACTGTTTTACAAGCTAAAAATACTCCTTAAGTAAGATCACAAGCCTATAAAACAAAGATGAGAACTAACCTTGTGGAAAAGGAGAGAAGTCTGGAGATGCAGACTGAGGTCTGCAGTATCTGTTTTAGTTTTTCTGACCAATGAAGAACCAAAAGAGGTTGTGTGCTGAACAATATTTATACACGATTGCTTCTGTGTACAGGAAAATCTGAGGAGCCTGGGGAGGATGAGACATAATTCTGCCTCTGTATAAAGCAAAGCTGCATCAATGCAATATTTTGTTTAAATAGTTCATAATTATTTTTTTCCTAAACCCAAAATCTCATTACTTTTTCTCTCCAGACAAAGCTGGTTTGCTTCACAGTGTGAAATACGAACACAGGCTGGGCCAGGAGGAAACGGCTTTCCTCTGTGAGATTGTGGTATCACAGACCCTTAAACCTAGTCAAGCACTTTGTGTGGTCATCATCGAGTTTACCATCTTCTCCAGCTTTTCTTGAGCTGAAGCCACAGCCATTTCAGTGTGAGTGGAGGCAGCCATATATTTGGCATAATTTGGTTGTCTGTGAAACAACAGGGCCCTAATTCATCCTCTTTTACAAAAGGAGATTTATCACAGGATTTTCTCATTCTTTGATGGACAGGATTGTATGCAGAGACAGATCTTCAATTAGATCTAGCTGTCAGCCGTTCACCTTGTAGAAATTTTTGGGCAGCAAATATCATGCTGAAAATAGTGGTTTTCCTCACCTGTGTTTGGAAGTACTGTGATGCAGGTATTTAGGTACGTCATTCACAATCTCCTTCTGAACTGTCAAACTGAAGTAAATTAATCAAAACCTCAATTATTCTCTGGGGTTTTTTGGAGCAAAAGTTGGGGATTTTTAAAGTTTGAGACTTTCTCAATAGTGATTGATTTTCTCTCTTAAAAAGACACAGTAAGTAAAAGAAATGATCAATAAAACCTTTTTTTTGTTGGGGTTGACCCAGTTTATATCACTGTTTGAAACTCAAACTTGGACAGCAATGTTCCATAATTTCAGCAGAGTTGTGGTGCAATAGGTACTGAATTTTAACAGCCTTAGGCAAAACTTCTGGTCTTATTTAAATCTCTGCATAAGACATTAAAGTCTGGGGCTTGTTTGGCTTTTTTTTACTCATTGCAAATAATTTCATAAATCCTTTATATTGTGAAAGATGGAAGTGAAAATTTTTTATGCCTAGAATTTTAAAAGAATTTTTTAAAAATTGAACAATTTCCAGTGAGTGTGTTTTTAAACTTTAAAAAGGAGAATCTTCCAGTCTTATAGACACTTCTGTGATTCACCTTCCGTGAAGACAGAGATCTTCAGGGGGTAATTAACTAACCAAAAGAAATGTCAGTATATATTGGGTATTACAAGGAAAAGTGCTTTCTTTTCTGCTGTAAAACAGCAACAGTCAACAATATCCGTTCTTTACCATGTAGTTTTGGGCTTTGAAACATATTGCCGTCTCTTTATATTTTTCATTATTTCGAAAATCTACATTTATATTTCCTTACATGCAGGTAAGATATTCTCTCCATAAATAGTAGCAGATAGACATGATAATGGTGAAAACACACATACACCCCCATAAACTATTTCTTTTTAAATTTTTCTGTATTTTACGTAATATACAGAGCAGGTTAAGTGCCACCATGAAGTTGCCACACATACAGCACAGCCTGAGGTACCTTTTTTCTCTGGGTTTTGTTCATTCTCTCTATAGGCCTTACATTTTCAGCAAGTGCCATATGGACAAAACAGTTCCTGGTAAAATTTTGGACAACAATTAACATAAGCACAGCAGGAGATTCCAACTGTTGACCCCTAAAAGGTAGTTAATCAACAACATATGGGTTTATTTATCCCAGCAAGCCCTTTTAATTAACAGTTCTGGAAAGTGTACTTTTTTATGAAAACTTTGTTATAATATATTGTGAAAATTCTAAATAGTGCAAATGAAACTCCAGCTTGAAAGACAATGACATTGTTTATAAGAAAAGAAAATCTGTCAAGAAGTCAGCATGTGAGAAACCCTAATCCTAACCTCAAACAATGCTAGATTAACAATGTTTGTGCCTGGAATCAGATCTGAATTTATAAGAAAATCTCTAAAGTGCAGAAAGCTTGAGTTTAGTATTTAAACTCATCTTTAAAAAATAAATGCATGTTGTAAAGTTTATGTTTAGACTAAAAAAAACATCAGTAGGACAGGAGCCTGGTTTGAGCCTACCCTCTGAATATGCCATAACATTTACTTCCAAGCTGACAGAGGAAGACACTTGATGATAGGGTAGGAAAGGAAAGGAAGAGAGGATAAAAAAATAAATAGTGATGCCGAACTAAAGAAGACAAGCAAACATTTACGAATGGGCACACAGCACAGAATAAGTAAACACAAGAAAAGTAACAAATATTAATAATACCTCTTTATTAATGCAATGCAAATTACTTAAGGTAAACCAAAAGCCTTAAGGTATACCAAAGGTATTTACAAATTTTCACTTGGTGTAAATTGAGACAACTACTTACAAAGAACTGATTTACATGTGTCTTGAAAACATAGTCAGGTTCTTCATACTACAGAAATTGAGACAATAAACCAGAGAGCCTTTTCTTTATCTTTGATCAACTAAAAAAAAAGAAAAATGTCTTTGATGGTATTTCATCTGCTCATAAAACCTCCTGGTGAACATCCTGTACATTATGTCCCAATGATGAATGCACTGGAATGTCTTGAGGCATTCAAACACTTCTAATTAACAAGCCATGCAAACTGTAACAACTTCTGAGCACCTTGGACTAAACTCATTCTTCACCTCTGAGCACTGGATTCTACCCTTTGTTAAGAGCAACTGCAACACCTGGAGAACTATTTTGTATACACTTAATCAGCAAAACTTGATCTGTCCTAGGAGGCAGAAACATAGAAGCATTTTACTCTTTTAAAGCATTCTGTGCTAAATGAAAGGCATTTTTTCCTCTTAGAAAGCTATTTTTTCAGTACTAAAAGTATTGGCGTCTCCTTAGCTGAGATCTCTGATTGCCTACAGTAAAATGGAAGAATTCAGATTTTAAGTATAGTGAACATCAGGCCAATTCCAGGGTAATTGTAGCTATAGCTACAACCTTCTAAAAATGTTAGCCAAAGAATCTGTTAGTCAGCTGAGATTCCACTAAGTGAGGTGTTATATTTGTCTTCAAAATAAAACAGAAAAGGTTTATGCTTTATCATTGGCTTACTTTGCCACACTAGAAACAAGGGAAAATAACCTAAATTGGTTATTGTATTATACGCTAACTAGGAATGAGAGACCAACCACACTATGAGGATTTAGATAGAAGAAGTAAAGATGGCATTCTCATAAGGAACCTGTGTAGGGAACTGTTGTCTCACACAAAACCTTCTCAGAGCAGCAAGTTTTTGGACTGCTAACCCTTGCAACACTGTAAAACTGTCAGAAGAAGTAACCACATATCACAAAGCTTAGGGTAAAAATTAAAAACAGGGACAGAAATATCCTGATAGGCAGATATCCTTATTATCCTCTATAGTACACATCACCATTCCATGTATTTGAAGTTAATGGGAAGCTTCAGTAAAGACCTTCTCCATTAAGAAGGGTTTTCAGGATTAGCCACTACTAAATAAACATAGAGACTTCACCTTTAATTAGAAAGTGTTGTTTTCTAAGATGGATGTGGGACTCCAAGTGTCTGATTGTTCCAATTTTTAAAAAAGGCCATTGTGCAATGCCCATAAAGAATGTGATTAAGCACTGAATACGGTTTACAACCTCTGAGTAAATGTGGATGTCTTCAACTATGCAGATAGTGCAATGAAAGTAGTCCAGAATCTGTTTGAAGGAGGAAAAGAAAGAAAATAGAAAGAAAATTTAAGTGCTGCATAGCTCAACCTCCTGCACATTGGTGACTAATTCTTATAAAAAAGATAAAAAAGCCATAGATTATTCCAGCATGTTACCCTAAGTGGACAACTAATTTCATAAAACTGAAGAAAGTATCTTACATAAAAATACCGAAAAAGTGAAATCCTTTGTGACAATTAAGCTAAGTGATTCATGCAGAGCTGTTGATTTCATTTTTAAAAGAAGATCAATGATTAGGCAAATCTTCTGTCCTGGATTTTCTCTGTCATTGTTAGTGAAACTTTTTATTTTTAAAAGATCTTTTGTTCCAATAGAAGATATTTCTGGTTTTATATTTTAAAGAACTAGTGAGTAATAAAAGCACACTTGTTAAGGTAGAAGTATGGTCCATAAGGTATATTATAAAAATGCCACCATGGTCAGGTTTTGTTTTGTTTGTTTCTTTATTAACCTATGAATGTTTAAAATTACATCTAAATTATACTTTAGAGACTACTCTCTCAGTAAAAATCCACTTGAGTCAGCTTTTGATCTAAGCAAACTACCTGTTGAGTACCTGCTTAGTCCTGCTGTGTGAACTAGACAACAGTTAATTTAGATCCCACTTTTTTTTTTCCAATAATATTTATGAAAAGAAGAAATAGCTAAGAGTTATTTTAGGCCTGGACACTGCTTCTGATTTGTATAAAGTGTTTTTTGATTATAACTGAACCCAGTCAGACACATTAGGAAAGCTGATGTAAACAATTTAAAACATTGGTCCGGTTCTGATGCACGAAAATTAAAATTCAACTATGAGCTACTTTCAGTCCAGTTATCTCAAGGAGTTTGCCCTCCAGGCTAAAAATGAAGACCTAGGAAATACAAACTAAGCATCTCATTCCTACAAGCACAATAGAGCATTAAAGGGCTAGATTCAATTTTCAACACTGTCACAGGAGCCTCAAGGAGTATGACCAATGTATTACCAGTTACCTTTTGTGATGATGCAGCGAGATCCATGTACATGCTCTGTAGTACAATTCTATATTTTTTAGAAAGGTAGTAATTTATACACTGATACACTACTCCTATGGTTCTCTGTTTTTTTAAATCTTTGTTGAGATGAAGGGAGAGATAGCATTTCCTTTAAAATTTTGGAGTTTGGGAGTTAGCCAAGTGAAAATTAGTGAGCTTCCACTGTAACTAATTGAAGTTAGATATTGTTTTCATTAAACTCTCATCAACTTCACATTTTGTTTACTTTCAAGTGTAGGTTTCAAGTGTTGCAGATGTGTTGGTTAGGTCTCAGGGAGGGAATATCAACTGTCACACCTGGTTCATTTGCTATGTTATGCCTTTTGGGCACTGAGCTGCAGAACATCCTTTCCTTTTCTAATGCTCAGGAGGGGGTTTTTGGGTGCTTTGTAATTCATCTCACTTTCTAGTGGTTAAAAATCAATCTATGACTAAGTGCTCACATAATTTGGATCAAAGTAGGCAAGACTGCATGATTGTTAGCACCTCCTGTTCACGATGAAAATCTTTGTATTAATGTAGTACATTGTTGTATTTGTACTCATGGTCCATTTATTCAATTTTCTACATCTTTATGTTTTCACAATCTGAACAAACTACATAATGCTTAACAATGAGCATCCTAATATTTTTAAGGAAGCGTTTCAGTATACAAAAAAGAGAGACGGCTTTCATCTTTCCAAAGATAAAACTATTTTTATTTGAGGAAACATTGATTTTGAGAGGAAATTTTCTCTTTCATTCCACTATAATGATGATGAATATGTATTGATATAGTGCTAGAAAGATCTCTCTTGTTTTCCATATTTGAAAATTCATTGTCTCGTCAGGAGAAAATACTTGCAATGGATTCATTTTATTATCGGGTTATTCATCTTTTTCTAAACACAAGAAAAAGTGCAGAGTGTTTCAATATGGAGTGGACATAGCTGCAAGAATGTAAAGAGCATTTCTTAAAACCATTGAGGCTGAGAAGTGGGTAAAGGAAAAGGAGATAAAAAGCCTTACCTCCCTATAGGAAGGAATAAAAATCTGTATGTAAAAAGAAAGAAACAAGCAGACACTGATGGCTAAATTACTTGTCTCAGGTAAAGACAAATTAATAATTGTCTTTAATCATTTGAGTTTTAATAAAACTATTTCTTTTTAAATCTGTTCAGTAATGTTGAGGATAAATTTACATCCATGTTTAAAATGTGAATAATCAATTTATGTCACTTTAAGATAATTGTTTTACCATAATATTTCGATAGAGAAACCTTGGAGAAATTTTAGTTCTTAGAAGTGACTCCTGAAAAAATGTATGTAACATACAGCCTTGAGCTATTGAATTTTGATGTGGATTCACTGAAATCTGTAGGAAATACTAGTCAAAACTTTATTAGAATCATTATGCTTTTATTCATGTTAAAACATTGTTTCTTGCAAATGTGAAGCATCCATGACTTATAACCTGGCTGCACTACTTAAAACTCTTCATAGCAAAACCAGAAAAATGTTTCACAACTCTGATTTCTTTAGTCAGACATAAAGATACCACCAGTATCTGATGCATGATATGAACCATTTCCTGAACTAATGGAGGATGGTTCAAAACCAGTTTAATTCTTTGCCTTGCCATTCCTGTTGGAAGTTTTCTCCACAAGTTTCTTCTAAACATGGTTGGAAACTTGACTGATTCAGGCCTGAATCAGTTTCTTAACAATCCCTAGTCACTTTTCTCTTATCAATGTCATCCTTTAAAAAATGCTTTCCCCTCCTGGTGCTTGGTTCTTGGATTTAAACACAGATATTAACCTTTGTTTTGCTTGACCAAAGAAGCCGTGTACTTTAGATTCATAGAATATAGGGTCTCCTTTTCCTGATCACCCGAGTAACATTTTCAAGGCTATTCCAGATAAAATTTAGTGGATTTTTTAGAGTTGGGTCGGAAGAACTCCTCTGTTTTCACTTGAATATTGCAATGGCACTACATCTTCCTCTTTCTAAAGAAATAATGCAGCTGGTAAATCTTAATATTGTCTCTGCAATTTCCACAGCCACATTACACTGATGCCTGGCTCTTTCATGCCTCAATACTACCTTTCGATTTTTCTCCCCCCCCTTCCCCATTATTCAGCCCAAATTCTTGCTTACAGCAGTAGTCAGTAACGTGATCCCTTACTGAATTATATTGTGGTTGATAACAAGATTATATAATCACATTTAGTCACTTTAAGACATTTACACTATCCACATATTGATAATATATCCTACCTTTTTGATGGCAAAAAAAAAAAATTAGCAGAAGACTGCTAGTCTCTCTGCTATGGTCATAAATTAAGATATTAAACAGCATTTTTCTCTGTGAAAACTTCTAAATATTATCATTACTAAATTCCTTTCAAAACAATGTTAATCATGATCCTTATACTAGCTTTTTGTACACCCTACATTTCTTAGACTATTTTATTATCTTCTTTAGTTTAACCAGCAATGTAAGTCCTTTCTCAAAAAACTGACATACCTTATCAAAGAAGATATCAGATAAGTACACCAAGATGGATTTGGCAAATATATATTATATAATTTTTCCAGTTTACTTATATACTTTTTCCAGTTTCTTACTTACTACCATGGCTGATTATTTTTACTTTTTAAAGGAAAAACTTCTTTGAAACATTTACTTCATGGCAGCAAGACTGTTAGTGTTTGTTTTGTATGTGTTCTGTGCCTTTTTAAACTTATCTACCATTTACTTTTTTTTCAGCTGTATAGTACCATTTAATAAAAAAAAAATAGTTAATAAAAATCTTTGGTATTGCACCATCTGCTAACAATAAAAATAAATTGACAGTTTTTGTTGAGAAACACCCACAGTTACAAGGACTCTGAAGCACTAGTCCTTTTTCTGTGTTTTGGAGAAGAAATTGTGTAAAACTTTTGTTTTCTATTCAATAAAAAAAAGTTAACTGTCTCAGGGGCTTTGACTAATTACTGCAATTCTCTTTTAACTGCAAAATTTTCATGCAAGCTCCCAGTACCACAAGCATGCAGCAGCATCCTCACTATGAGCGCCGGGGTAGATCTGGTGTTGGTCAAAGTAGAGAATGAAACCGCAGCCTGGCTGGAGTCTCATGAAGCCACACACCCCTGTAACACAAGCCATGAACCAAGTGGGATGTGTGAGCACGGGCTGTGGCAGGCAGTAGGGTCACAGTTACTAGCAAGCCATTAACTTACAATAAGACAATATTGAATAATTGAGTGGCATGCCTCATCTTTATATGTAAACATATTGTACCGTCTCTTCCTTTAAGCAGGAAGTCCGTGGACTGACCTGCTGCTGATTTCAGTAGGGATAGGCTCTGCTATGTTCCCAAAACTTTCAGAGCAGCTTGGATACAGACTGTCTGATTAATTCTCAGAGGTATGCTCGAGCTAGAATAAAGGTTCCATGACAAACACCAGAGTATACAAATCTGCTTTGAATATTGCCTGCTATATAATAGCATTTTAAGTTAAGCAGTTCTTCAAACTCAGCACATAGTTAAGTATTTTGCTGAATATGGGTATGTTAGCAGAAACCCAGAACGTTCTTTGAGATGAACAAAATCATCATTATGAAGTTTGATAGTGCAATTATACAAAATCATATTTTTTATGTAAACACAATTTGCCCAAACCCTATATAAATCATTTTACCTATTTACAGGAATATCGCTCAATAAATGTAACTACCAACATTGGGACTGAAGCAGTATTTTTAATGAGTTTAATCTGTATTTTTTATTTAAATGTGATATTTAGGCTGAAATCCATCTGGGTTTATTAAAGCATAATCCAAAGCCCAAAATATAGCTGGGAAAGCAAAAAATAAGTTAGCCAACTATAATGTGACCAACACAATAACAATGCAGCCAGCTGCAAGCTGAATGTAGTAGAAACTTCTCAGCAATTAAAAATCACTGTGCATGCACAGACTCTCATCAACTATTTATAACTGCTTCCCTTATTTATATTAAAGATAGAAAAAATGTAATCATGTCCAGCAGCATTTTGTTTTAAATAAAAAGAGCTGGTTTAGTAGGTAAAATTACAAGAATCCAACCTAGAAAATAAAGACATTCGTTTTTAAAATAATATTCCTCTTGCAAGAGGAAAATTTTCAGGGCTGCTTCAAGTAACTAATGACATTATAGAAAGATAAGTCCAAAAAGTACTATATGACACCCAAAGAAAAGTCAATTGTGCCTGTGTTTTTTTAAAAAATCTGGTAAACAACTTTATGCAAGGGTTTGCTAGCAAACTAACACGAACAAATCCCATGGGAGGACTTGGCAAGCATGGAGCCTGCAACAAAGGTCTGAGGGTCAAGTCTTGGTGGGTAGGAAGAAATATGAATCACCCAGCAAGACAAAGATCAGATCCATCTCTTCTGAGAAAGTGAGGAGTATAGAAAAATCAGGTGAGATTTTTATTTGAACACTTGTCACCAAAATGCTTCAGCACCTCCCCCTCATTAAGCAATGTATTCCAAAGTTTCATGCATGTTTAAGCTGGATATTAAGAAAAACTAATTTTATTTCTTCTCCTGTACTTTCTACATTGAACAATCCTTCCTATCAAAGTCCCCTCAAGCAGAAATATTTCATATATCATAATCCTTTTGGCCTCTCTCATAGTTCTATCTCAAGCTGAATGGAAGGAATCACTCCAAACATTCCCATCTAACTTTGTAACAAGTGTATGTTTACAAAACAAAAGCTACCTTTTCTTTCAATAGGCTTTGTTGGAAATGCTTCAGTTAATTTAAAAAAAAAAAAAAAAAAAGGTTAATAATTTCTACTCATTCAATAGAAGCTGCTTGTCCATACTTTTAGATTCAACCAAATTTAATTGAAAATAACCTGAAAAAAAGTCACTATATTTTTAAACTGCAAGAATCTCTATTTTTTTCAAAGACACTGCTAATTTTAAAAGTGTTAATTTACATTTAAAAAGTGACAAACAGTATAAGAAATTCAAATTTAAAAAACATTGCAAACTCATTACGTTTTTCTTTGTTAATTTTCAAGTTGATTGAGTTTCGGCCTAAAGAAATTCACTTCGAGTCATATTTTCAATTAAATCCTTAGCATACAACAGCAGCATTTAAATGCTGTATTTCTGTCTCTGAAACGCAATCTTAATTTTTTTATAGGTTGAAGTGGAAGATTATTACTATGGTCAAAAATTTCACTTGGTGATATAACTTCATCCAGCTGCACTTCTTCATCTTGTGGAGTACAGACATAAACGTGTGATTATGTGCACATATGTATTTGTATATTATACCTCCATAAAAGATTACACAAAACTGGAACCTAGAGGTCCATTATATTCACTTGAGGCATATTAAAGCATCTTGAAATAGCACAGCAGTGACTGTCAGCTAGCCAGACTGCCTAATGTAGAGAATTTCCCTTGTTAGGTATCTTATTAAAGTTCTCAGCAGGGTTTCTGATTCGTCTCAATATCAAATGAATAGCACCAGCCTGTATTCACGAAAGAGATAGCTGTAGTCTAACTAGAACTATGCCAAATTCCAGAAATGTGCTTTCACAGTTGCCAAAGATTTTTTTTTCCACTGTGCATATTTCCAAGGAGTCTATCACTATGGACCCTATTCATAGGTAATATTACCCTGAGTTGCTGCACTACTATACCAGCTGACTTTCACAAGGGTATTTAACCTGAGAGAATGTTTTCCTTGGTTTTGGAGTATCTGTGCAATATTTAGTTATTTGAAAGTAGCTACTACAGGAAGTAAAACAATGAAAGAACATGGCAGCCTCCCTTGTTCCCCTGCTTTTTTTGAAGATCTTCTTGAAGGAGAAGGAAATGCGGCTGCTATATCAGTATTAATGTAATCCTAGGCATCAGTTATCAACTTTTATTAAAAACTCTCTCAGCAAGAGAGGGAGTCTTTGCATAGCGTGGGATCAGATAATAAAAACAGGAAATAAATAGCTGATCTCCAAAGTAAATCTGCAAGTGCAGTTCCCTCTGCCCTGTGTTCACCAAGGAAGCAATCTCTTGATAGATACTGCAAATGAAGTAGAGTTCAAGAGCTTCAGTCATTAAAAAAAGTGGAACCTGTATTTAACTCCCTGCTTTTCCAAACAGGGCTGATGAGAGAGCAAGTGACTCAGAATCGGAGCTATATAAGACAAGAGTTGCTGTGAAAACTACTTTTCAAGACCCTGGGCTCAAAGACAAAATTTAGATATCTGTAATCTCCACACAATATACAGAGGTAGTTAAGTACCTCAGAAAGGCATTTAAAGTTGCTTCAGGGAGAGGGGGGAGATGCCAATCCAAAATCAAATGCTGCAGACAGTGTCTATAATCCCACTCACATTTGAGTTTTGAGCAGCTCATTAAGGGCTGCAACAAATGTCTCTATGTCTGATCAGCATCTGGAGACAGGAATACTGATGGCAGATGCCTACAAACTGTTTTTGCAAAGAGCTGAGTAAGGCTTGTTTTCCTTCACTGGCGGTGACTGTTAACTCTTCCTAACTCCTCACACAAGACCTTCATGTATAAACCTTTCAGGGAGATTTTAGCTCCTCTCCTGTCTTGATACCTGTTTTTCTACCAAGCATCTGATTAATACAAAATCACCCTGGCTGCAGACATTATTTTGCTCCCTCCTATAAAATTACTGTTAAGATACCTGTTACCTCTCTCTTCCTATTGCCAGAAATCTTGCATTAAAGAATGCACCAAGACCCAGCTTCAGAGTGAAAGATGCAAAGACACACCACTTTACAGAGGCTACATGCAGACAGGCACCTAGCCTAGCAGGTACCTAGAGAGAGACATTTATTTGAAACTTGCAGAATAAAGATTGAATATTCTACTTCTTTAGGATCTGCCAGTGCTCTAGTAGTGAGTAAAAAAATATGTGCAAAGGATTGGTGGAGGCACAATAATCTTAAAAAGAAAATAATCACACCCACATTTTCTGGGAGGTCCAGTGTAACCCGACTGCATACAAAAAATTGAAGTGCTATGGAAAGTAAGCTGCTGTTTTGCCTAGAAAATAGGAGCTGCAGGAGCTGGTTATTTAACAGCCCAGGACATATAGAAGCAGACTTGAAGAATAACAACAGCCTCACTCAAATGCTCCAGACTTCCAGTACCTTCAAGCAAAGGAGAGCTAGAGAAACCACTACAAAGAGATCTAGTAAACTGCCTCAGAAATGCTTCCCATTTCTTCCTGAAAAATCACTTTCAGTCCTCACCATCACATACTTCTCAGAAGTTGTTTCTCTGTATTTCCCAATGGACTACTACTCTGGAGTTTCTGAACATCATTAAAGTATCATTTTATAATTTTTTCACCACATGGAAGATTATGTCAATGGTGGAACATAAACACGCACAAACACATGCGCACAAATATCAAGGGGGATCCATTCCTCATTTATAGGGAATGGTTTTCCTGATTAGCTAAAAGTATGTCTGATACAGAGGCAAAGAAAAATTGATAATAAAATATGTTGCATGTCTTCCATTTATTTATTCAGTTCAAGACTGAACAGTGTTTTTCAAGAAGGTTAATTGGGAAATTAAATTGTAATAACTCACATCATGATAACAGTGGAGAAATTATCCCTTCTAAAGGATTTGAAAAGATTGCTGAACTTGGGGTCATGAAGTACTTGAAAAACACAGTAGAAATTTCCAGTTTTGCTCTCCCATAGACTGTTTTGTTCACATAAACTTTTGGCATCTTGACACAACTTCACGCTCAACCTTGACTCTTAAATCAGCATATAAAACATAGCATATAGTAAATGAACATTGACAGCACTTCGTGAAATGAATTAGTATCTTCACAGTCATTTAGCCCATGTTATCCTATCATCTTTATCACACCTTAAAATTTGTGTGGCCTGAAATTTAATTTACCTGGTGTTTTCACAAGGGCCTGTTTCTGTAGGGCAATATAAGCCAGTGAGGTCATTAAGACCTTCAAACACTTGAAGGCTTTATTTAAGAGGACAGGGGAGACAGATTACTGAGACAATACATTTCTTTTCTTTTAAGTTAAATTTCTTTCATAACAGAACAGTTTAGGTTACAGTAAGAGGGAACCAGAGAATAGTTGCAAAGTCTTAGGAAGAACTATTTTTAAAGTAATGGTGGGAACCAGTGTCTGGACTGTAGTGTCCCCACCCCCAAATCATCTGTTCTGTCCTGAACTTCTAATATAACCTACTTGGTGAGGAATTTGCCTGGTAGGATTTAACTTTCAAAAGGACTTTAAAAATGCATATGATAAATGCTGACATGGTTTTCCAGTTTTAAGAAATTTAAAGTAGGCTTTCCCCAGCAAAAATGAGTACATCACCCCACTTGCCACTACCAGCCTGGGATGTTCTGTTCAGCAGATGATAGACTGGATAAAAAAGAAGCTAGTTGAATGATGAGATTTAGGGTGTGGAGGTGGGGAATACCAGAGTAACATCCTGCAAAATCATATGGAAAACTGTAGTATAGTGATCTTGTAGCCAGAAGGCTTTCAAGAAAATGGATCATACTTTCAAAGATGAACATAAGCTATTACATAAAACCAGATCAGATAATGAGGATCTTACCTGGCTTAGCATCTTGAGAAAGAAAGGAGAAAACATACTGGAAATAAAACCAACGCATTTCAGGAAAAAAACTTTTAAATTTAACACAACTAATGCACTAGCTTGGATTTAGTGAATTCATAGCAATTCTTTATCATTTATATAGACAAATAGATAATTTGCAATTAAATAAAGATAGATTTTTCAGAATAAATTGACCTCTGGACTTCTGCTCCTACTATTATTTACTGAAGGCATGTTGTACCAGTCACAGCAGATGGTGAGAAATCAGATTACTGAGCTGATCTTGGAGACAATCGATGCTTTCAGTGATACTGACGTTTGCACAACTGGCTATCTCCCAGCTCATTCAAAACCAAATATGAAAGTTATGCTAAGAAGAAACAATTTTCCATTGTTGTTTAAGAAAGGCAATATTGAATAGTCTGAGCACAAAGAGCTGTTCAGCTATAGTCCGTGCTACAGAGAAGACATCCAACATCTCATCTTCATTGTTTTTTTCTGCTCAATATTCCCTCAGCTGTGGATGGATGTTTTCAGACATCAAATAGTCAGAAGCAGCACTGCAAAATGAATGACATTAGTTCCACTAAAGGGAGCAATAAAACTCTCATTGCACTTCTATAGAAGAAGAATATGGACAATGCAGATGGCTTTAGAATTTCTGTATATATTCATATTTGTTTCTCCTATCTTCCTCCATTCTGAGAGCCTAGTTATTGTATTCCTTAAACCAGATCCTGCAAAAGCAAAACTCCCACTGCTGCCAATTTTAAAAATACAAAGAAAAGCTTTTGCATAAAGAGCACAGATGCAGTCTTCTTGTAAGACAAAGGTTATTGAGCACCACAGGAATAAAACACTCAAATACAAAACTAAGGTTACATATTTCTGTCAGGAGGTTGTGGTTTCTTGCACCTTGATTAGACAATAGGTGCACTGTTTATCATCTGTTGCTAGAAGGAGGGTGTTTCTTGTTCAGAACTGGTTAGCTATGTCAATTTTGGTTAAATAAGAAACATAAAGTATACATGACAGTGTATGTATAGAAGACATAGACAATATTATTTTCTTTTGGAGGAAAATAGTTGTTGGAAGGCATGAGAAGAAAAATATTAATAAATTCATCTATGCAACTTTTCGAAGTGTTATCATCTGTTGACAAATTCAGAAAATTTCAAGCTGAGGAAAATAAACATCATTTTTCTGAATCTGCAATACCTGTCAATGCAGCCAGCATACAGATAAATATTACCTTCTCTGGCTGTTTTTAATGTATAACATATGCATGCTGCTGCTGGGCTTGTTGAAGGAGCTGAACTGAGGGTATGGGGAAAGGAAAAGTAGAGGTGAGCGATTCTGTTCAGCATTTGCTGTTTGTACTCCAGCTGCAAAAACTGAACATGTTTACAGGAGGGAAGAAAATTCAGCATTACTGAAAACAAATGGCCTCACTTAAAGAAAACTGGAGGTGGTGAGGGAAGGGAATTTCTTCACTGAAAACAAATGCATTCTCAGTGTAGAAAAAAAACCAACCCACAACAATAAACAAACTAAATTAACTCAGTATCTTGAGACTGCTTAATATCTATCTGGGAATCTGTTTCTTGATGATTGGAAGAGAAAGGACAGTAGGAGGGGTTGCCTCGAATATCTCCCAAATGAAGGATTGTGGGGGTGGACTAAGAGGGGGCTGAAGACTGTGTTACATCAGGAGACACATTTGTTCAGTCTTCACTGGCATTTCCATGCTGAAGAATTTGTTTCTGCAAAAAAGGTTAAAAACTGTTCTGTGACTTGGATTAAATTAAATTCTTTGGCATAAAAATATAGACTTTTACTTCTCTCTTCTTGGTGCCCAAACCAGAGCAATCTTATTTCGTGTCTGTTCACTGTTTTAGTTTGCCAGCATTGTTAGGTTTTCTCTTGCTTGCACAGAAATATTCTGTCATTAAATCTGATTTATTTCCCCTGTTACACATCCTAATTCACATCTTTGTCCCCCAGTGTTCCTCGTCATCTTTACCACCATAAATGTGGGAATTTAAATGTGTATTAAAATTTGTTCACATCCTGCTCAGGTCTTGTTTAGTTCTGATTTTTGTCTACTGGAGAGAATAAAAAAGTGTAAGTATAAGAAGCTAGATCTTTCCTAAGTTTCAACAGCTGTTATCAGGTGAGGTTTTTTCTTTTTTCAGGTATTAGTTTTACATTTTCTATTACGGAAACTGTATTCTATTAACTGAAACACATAATTCAATTAACGATACATATTTTTAGATTTTTTTTCCACCTGAGATCACTAGCTAAAAGTATATCTAAAACTAATCTAAGGACCAAAAAGTCTTCAGGATTAACTATTAATTGCAGTTTTGCTACAGTTATGCTCAATGACTGCATAACATTTAAATGACGTTTATCGAATCAGTTTTTGAAGACTTCCAAGAGTAGAGACCCTGCGCTACCCCTGAGAACAGCAGTTCAATGTATTTATTGCAACAAAAGTTCTGGATTGGTTTGGTTTTTTTCTTATCTCCTCCTAGTCTACAACAGTTTCTTGCTGCAATTTAAGGTTTTTATTTCCTGTGCTCACACAGATGAGAAAATCAGATTATTTCCTTGCTAACAAGCATTTATACTCCTGAAAACTGTCCCTTTTCTCCTATGAGCTACCCTAATTCTCATAGTGGTGAGACTCACAAGAATTATGCATTTTCCCCTGCGTAATTTATGTAATACTATTGATATATATTCTGTATGTCATTAACCTAAACCTGTTTATAAAAACAACCAGATTTTGATGAAGTGCACAATGATAACATAGACTGCATCTTCTAACACTTTGTTTCAGTTTTACCTTTTTTGGATGTCTTTGACATACAGTTTTCTAGTGTTTTGCCAAGTTTTTTTCAAGATCTTTTTCTTTTTTTCTTTTTTTTCCCCCCACATTTATCACTGTCCTGGTGCCACCTTTACCTCGTTCAGGATAGTAACATGAGAGAGAAACCAAAACTGATTCACCGGGGAGCTCTGTAATGTGGCAACTGCCTATAACTTTCCATTTAAGTTCACCTAGAATAATTTAATAGGGCATCATTTAAGGCCTTCCTGCTTGCCAATGTTTATTTTATCAATTTTCATGCTATTTGCAAGTTTTATTTATTACCAGCATTTTACTTTTAAGGCTCTGTGCAGTCATCATGACAATGAATTACTCTTGAGAGCTATTCTAAAGCTTTCCAACTTTTCTGAATGCGACAGGCTAGGATGTTGGAAATGGTTGAAGTCATGGAATGAAAAACATCATGGGAATATGACTCAGGACTAGTCATCACCACCTGGAAAGCTGTCATTAAAAAAAAAAAATCATGTTGGAAGTCAACATACAATTTTTAGTCTTGAAAAAAGTTGCTGAAAGGGAAGTTAATGAACAACAATCAGGTTCTGGAGTGATCTCTCTTCAGGGCAAAATCTTTCTTAAAGGAAGAGACCTTCCCAAGTCAGACTCGACATCTAGAACCAGTTGTCAGAATGAGGTCAAAGCGCACTTCAAACTCCCTCTGCCTCACTCCTGTTGAGGTGATGCAGGCTATTGCAGGAAGTGAAGCCGCAGCTGATAATCCTAATTATGGTGGATAACAGCATTCCTGATAACAAAGAAACGCTAATTATTGTGAGGTTATTCTCAAGTCACTATAATCTTTTCTTTGTGACATAAAATAAAAACCACCAGTGGTTCTCCCAACCTTTCAAGGTTGGATAGACTTTGTGCTCTCTTAGCATCCGAAGGTGTTACGGTCTGTAGTTTCTGCGTTGGCACGGCAAGCCGCAACCTTCCCGGAGAGCGCTGCGGGGCGGCATCGGGCAGAGCGGCTGTTCCGCTTCCCGGAGCCCTCCCGGGCGGCCCCACGCCCTTGCTCCGGCTGGCTGCCGGCTCCACAACACGGTAGCGATAAAGGAGGAGAGAAGGGTCTCCGCACGGGGAACCACACGACTTTAATCACATGGTGATGAACAGCTTCCCAGAGGCAGAGAGGGCACAGGGCAGCCCCTTTTGGGTTTTATAGGGGGACGAGGGGGGCGGGGAGAGCACGTGGACTACTGGTCTCAGGGTGCAGGGGCGGCACATGGGCGGAGTTGGGGTACCGGAACCAATGGGAAAAACCCGAGGGAGTGGGCAGGACTAGGGGCAGGGAAGGGAAAACAATGTGGGAAGGGCAGACACTTAGGAGGTAAAGGAGTGGTGAAATAGAGCACTACACGAAGGATTCATGAAGATCTTCTCTGAATTATTTAACCGTAAAAACAGGATAGGTACACATCTTAGAACCAACCTTATCTTTTCACTTTTGGCTATGTTGAATCATGCTTCAATATTTTAATCTGTTTCATAATTTAATCTTATCTTTCAAGCAAATAATTTGAACTCTATTTCACACTACTTTTTTTCCGTTTCTTGTGCTATTCTCACAGTTCAACTCCTAAGGTTTATCTTAGCCATACCATTTTATTTTCCCTGTTAACCATCATACTGGCATCTAGTTTACCAAAGTACTCTGAAGTCAAAATATGTCTCTAAGGCAGATCCTTCAGTATGGAAGCCCTACTTAAGTTCAGTATGAAAACATAAATGAGAATTCACATGAGTACTAAAAAATTTTCTTCTTTAATCTGCAATATTTACTCTCCTTTCTTCCTAATTCTGTCATCATTCTTTGGAAGAACATAATTAAACTAAAACTAGAAGCATTAAAACTGCTTTGGATTTTAGCTATCATTTTTTCCTTTTATCTCCTTTCATTTCTGGCTGTCTCATTAGCATAATGGCTGTATTGGCAGTCATTACAAGAATGAGATTATCTAGTGATGAACACTTCCATAGCAAAGTATTTAAAATAGGATGTAAGCTCATTAGGAACTGGATGTAATGGGAGTCAAGAATGCTCAGCACCAGCTAAAAAATACATAGGCTCTTGCAGAATCTGGCCTAGCTGTTTAATTCTCAGTTTCCATCCCTTCCAGTTGCATTTGTTGTTCTTTCTTATAATTTGCTTGGGGGTTTTTTTTATAACTTTTTTCAGAGGAGCTTGTAGTTTACAATCTAAACCAGCAAAGCTACATCAGTTTGGCAGGAGACACTACACCAGAACCAAAGTAATTGCATTCTCCCATCTCTATCATATTAGGGTGCTTCATGATTTTTAAAATATTTACTTGACAGACTGTGCTCAGAACCTCAAAGAATCTTTCACTGAAGATTCTCAAATTTAGTTACATGCATCCTATAACTTCTTAGCTTTATAGTAATTTTTGCCTGAAACCGTAAAGTATGAATCAATTATAAAGGTATTTAATCTATATATATAAATATATATACAGCTAAAACTAAAAAAAAGACACTTTTTATCTTTAATCCTCTTTTGATTTATTTGCCATGCCCATTGATTACTATTTTCTTGTCATGAAGTAGCTGAGGTTTTCTTGCCCATGTTCGTATTGTTGTATTATACAGCAACCAAGAAAAGAGCCGTTTACATGGTTACAGCTAATTCCTAAGTGATATCACACTATATGCAGTAAAGCACCTCAGTGAATGATCCTCCCATTTTCACACTATTTCACATAATTGCACTGGTATTCACAGACTGGCAGGAGTTATATATATTTATATATAGTGTCTAATGCAATTAGGAATAGTCAGCAGGAATCCCTAAACTGTTGATTGCTAGAAGTCAGTAAGGCATTTAAAGGAAGCATATTTAGTAGATTCCTTTTATTTATACATTTTATTCAAGCACATGATACTTGCCACTGTTAGAGCCAAGATACTGGACCAGATGGACATCTGGGCTGATAAAATATGGCTGTTTCTATGAAGAGAAAAGACTTGTCTATTTTAGAATTAACAATATTAAAGCAAGGAAGGAAGTGGCATGAATGCCACAAACATCAAACTTTACTGGCGGTGATGCTATACTACAGTGAGAATAGGGATGTGCTACCTGACCAGAAGTGTCACAAGAGGCTTGGAAATGATTTCCCAAAAAAACCCAACCCAAACCACCAACCACAAACAAACAACAACAAAAAAAAATCCAAAACAACTTAAGTCTTTCACACATTCACAAAGAAGACCTGATCTCGGAATTATGTTATTACCTTCCCTGAGATGTTCTGCTAGTGCAGAAAGATGTCTTGGAGCTGAAGCTTCTGAATCCTCTCCTGCCCTCTCCAAAGACCATTTTTCCTGAACTGCAACAGGCAATGATTACTGAAAAGAGACAACCTTTGAATGAGTGGATTTTTTCAACTAGTGATCTGCTCTACACCCTTTTCAATATGAAAGAACATTTCTTGCTTTGTAGTGTTTTATACATATGGTACATACCCTTTGCTGAGAAATGTAGCTAAGAGAAAGAAGTTTGCACAACCATCTCTGGCTTCGGCTTTGGTAGCTTCTGGATCTTCTGGGGAAAGGTCCAGGATTGTTTGGGAATGCCTGGAATAAAGTTTTACCTTAAAGAAAAATGAAGAGGGTTACACAGATGAGTGCACCATCTGCTTTTTCTTGTTTCAGCATTTTTTGAACAACCTTTGCCCTCTTTTTGTTGTTTGTAAAGAATTGAGAGAAATATCTGCTGAAAGCAGGTGGTTGAAAAAACCAAAATAAAGCAAGCTTGATATAGATAATTAATAAAAATATAATGAAAAGTTGTGGTTGAAATTTGCTTTTTGTGAATTTTCCAGGTGAAACAAAAAACAGTAACGGACAACTTTACTACCATATTTTTTCAAGAAGTATACAGAAGTATGTATTTGAAAAAAATAGATTCGAAAAAGACGCAACAATTAAGAGCAACTCTTTTACAGTGCATTTTGAATAAGAAGGCATTAACTCACAATGTAGAAAACCATAATGGATAAAACTGATCACAAAGCAATAGTTTGTGATTTTAAGGTGGGGAACAAGTGCAAGCAGTGGAACAATAAAAATGTTCAAACGAATGCAAATTTCAGCATAGAGAATTGCTAGAATAGACCCCAGGCAGGGAAACAAAAAGTTTAGAAAAAGCTTTAGTTTTGACAAATGTCACTATTAAGTCAAATGAACAAACTATTTCAATACAGAGAAAAGAGGGAAAATTATATGCCATTACTGCTACAAAAGGTACGATTGGTATGCAATCTGTCCTTGTCTCTAAGAGCAAATTCCACAGAAAATTTGTACCCATATAGAGATATAACACAGAAAAACAAGGGACTAAAAGAAATAAGAGTAAGGGACACAAACTTAGGAAAGTTTTTATAAAGACGGAAAAACAAGGAAGGCAGAGAATATTCTACCAGGCAGCAGGCAAACCATAGATGACTCAAAAAAATTCAGTGGCCACTTTGCTAAGTAAAAAACCCCATAATTATGTGTCATTTTTATCTTATGGAGGGCAATTATTTTGCTTTGCTCCATGCAAGGTAGGCCTAAGCTGGAAAACAACTCTCCTCTTTAGGTACCACACTAAGAAAGATGCCAAGAATTTGAAACAAATTGAAAGAACAACAGAAAAACAAGGTTCTGAAAACATAAACCAGAAAAAAAGATTTAAAAGTGAATGGGATTTGCTTAGAGAAGAATATAAGGAAATGTAATAGGTATTTCCCAGTACTTATAAAATTATTGTAAAAATAGATGGACCATTAATATTTCTCAGTAATCTGCCTAATTTTCAATAAGCAAGATATAGTTTAGAAAATGAAACCCGATCAATCGTCAGATCTGGCAATGAACTGTTGTAACAGGTCTCTAAAAAAAAAAATTGGATCAACATTGCTTAGCAGTCTTCTAACCATACCTGGTTCATCAACATGGATTAAAAAATTTGCTTATTTTCCCTGCTCTGCTGTATTTTATCACACCATTGTGTTTGTTACAAGTCAATCATTTTTCTGATTTTTTTTTTTATTATTTGTATTTAGTATTGAAGGATTCTTTTCCTTCCACACTGAATTGTGAATTATCTTGGATGGGCTGTGTCAAGACCAATTTTAGTGTGCTAATTCTGTAATTTGTTACTGGAATGTTTACAGTCAAGCATTTTGCAGCTGAATTCATAATATGATTCAGAAGATGAGCTTCTGGCATCAACTGGTAAAACTTGCTTTTTACTGAAAAAATAGCATGCCTCTTTTTCACATAACAACATGCACTCCCGTGTCTGTGTGACAATCCTACAAATATAGTCACCTTCACTTTAAAAAAACCAAAAAATAAAAGAAAAAACCCTCTTCCATGTTGTGTTTTGACTTTATTTTTCTATGACTTCTCAATATTAACCTCTATTCATTCAAACGTCTCAATTCTGAAATGTAAAACTACAAGTTTACTCCAGTTTCAAATTATATTATAGAATATTGTATTACTGTGAAAAGGATGAATAATTATTGTGTTTCAGTTATGTAATCTGCCTGATTTGCAGCAAGGGGTATTTATTTTAGAAAATTGTATGAAATATATATTTCTACGGATAGTAAGGCAGAGGAACAGTTAATGCAACTATGAAACCTGATCAATGATCACATCCGTCAAAATAGGTGCCCTGGTTTCAGCTACAATACAGTTAATTTCTTCTCAGTAGCTGTTACAGTACAGGAATATTGAATATCATCATCATCATCATCATCACCACCATAATTTAACCATATTTGCATTTAATATAGTTTATATTATCATAAAAATCAAAGGTTAACTAGTAAATTAAAATAAATTCTGTACAGTATTAATTTATATAGAATTCCCATTACTTTTTAAAATTAATTAATTTCACAAAGTAATTTTTGAAATGAAGACATGTATCTCACAAATCAGATGTTTCACTTCTCAGTAGAAAACAAGACATTTTGCATTTAGAGGCGTCTTAGCATTTAGGGTAACAAATGAAGCTGTCATTTGCCTTTCTGGCAATAATAATGCCTTGAAAAGCTTTTTCTAAAGTGCTCTTGAAAGCTCCAGTCAAGGATCTCTGCTTTCACCTTACTGGTCCCTGATAAAGAGACGGTATACTATTTGTCAGTCAGCTTTTTTGTTCTGTGTCCTTCATTCTTCTTTATTGTAACACATTATCTACATCATTATCAGCAAGCAAGTTTTCATGCTGCTGCTGTGTTCAGCCTATTCTTTTTTACAGCAGCAGTTTCCTTTGCTCTCTTCCCATCAGCTATTACATATGACCATGCTTCCAAGAGTTTTGTCGATGAGCTTGTCCCAACTGTCCATTCTTCTGGCAAGTTTGAAGAATCCTTGCCATCCTTGTACCTTCCAAAGAATGGTTTTATTTGTCCTAATCTGTGGGATTTTCTTTCAGCATCCTTTAATATAGTGCTATTCAGAATGGAAAAAATTTAAGAGCTGGAAAGAAAGCTAATGAGTATAATAGTATAAACTCTTTGGAGGTGAAGCCAGAGCAATTCCAGAGACCAGCTTCCACTTGCAAATCATATACATTTATATAAAGTATCAACAAAATTTATTCTTCTATTGAACCCAAAGGATTTATTGATGAAAAAGTCATTCTTTTTATACAGGTAAAAAAATTTGTCCTCCATATCACAGTGTTGTTGCCAGGCTAGGGACTAAACTTGAGAGATGTACTGCTGTCAAGTCACTTGAAGATGGAGGGGGGTTACTGCAAACATTGGAGGTGTTAATTTTTTTTTACTCCTTAAGCAAACTTAATATGAGACTCATGCTGAGATCAGAATGACAATGCTTATTGAAAATATGCAAAAGACAAGGCCTAATCACCTCTAAACCAGTTGGAGTTTGGAGTCTCCTTAAACATGAGCTCTGGTAATAATCAGTAGCAGATTTACAAAATATTTAAAGAGATACTTCTCTGTCCTAAAAATTTTACTCTGTTCTGGATCTACCAGGGTCAGCTGGGTAAGCTTTATAACAATGTGTTCAGCCAAATCAAGTAATGTGCCTCCATCTCTGCTGGCCAGTGAGGCTCAGTAGCCCTTCACCACAGCAGTGATGGACTGTGGCTACTCCTGATGCTGCCTAGAACACAGACAAGACTAGCACTCCTTTGAGAAATCTCAGAAATGTCACAGGATGATTCATTAAACAGAATGCATATGTCTAATGTAAATGTCTATACCTGACCATTCATTCTGTAAGGAACTGGGGAGGAAGAAGTGATTTTTTTAACAGTTCAGTTAATCGTTTCATGGTTTTATTGCAGAGTGAGATGAGTTCTCTCTCTGCACTATCTATAAAGTGAGGTGAACCTGGCTCATTCAGAGCTAACTATCTATGCTGTGGAAGTTGAAAACTATGCAAGATGAAGCGTACTCTACTTGTTTTGAGAAAACCTTGCCAACAGAGTTCAGACTTTAATCCCCTATGTTTGAGGAGGCCTGACACTGACTGTGAACCACTTTCTCTTCCTTTTTCAGAGCAAGGGTTAAAGTTGTTGTATATGTCATGAGCAGTGGCAGAGTAATTTGGTTTACAGAATCACAGAATGAACTAGATTGGAAAAGATCTTTGAGATCATCAAGTCCAATTTATGACCTAACACTACCATGTCAACTAGACCATGGCACTGAGTGCCATGTCCAGTTTTCTCTTAAACATTTCCAGGCACTCTACCACCTCCCTAGGTAGACCATTCCAATGCCAATTTCCCTTTCTGTGAAGAAATTCTTCCTAATGTCCAACCTAACTCTCCCCTGGCACAGCTTAGGACTGTGTCCTCTCGTCCTGTCGCTGGTTGCCTGGAAGAAGAGGCTGACCCACACCTGGCTACAGCCTCCTTTCAGATGGTTGTAGAGAGCGATAAGGTCACCCCTGAGCCTCTTCTTCTCCAGGCTGAACAACCCCAGCTCCCTCAGCTGCTCCTCTTGCGATTTGTGCTCCAGACCCTTCACCACCTTTGTTGCCCTTCTCTGGACACATAGCATCCAGAAGAGGTTAAAGTCTTCCTTCTGGAGGCCCACTGTGGAAATTTTGTTGATGTTCGAGCTTGTTTCGTCAGACATTGAGAACTCTATTATTTCATGGTCACTACGCTCCAGCCTCCAACTACCACATCTCCCACCAGCCCTTCTCTATTTGTAAGCAGCAGGTCTATCGGAGCCCCAGCCTTGGTCAGCTTGGTCTCCAGCTGTGAGAAGAAGCTGTCCTCCATACACTCAAGGAACTTCTTAGACTGCCTCTTCTCCACTGTGTTGAGCTCCCAGCAGATATCTGGCCGGTTAAAGTCTCCCACAAGACCAAGGGCAGGAGATCTTGAAACATCCTCTAGCTTCTTATAGAGTAATTCATCCACCTCTTCATCCTGATTGGGTGGTCTATAACAGACTCCCACCAGGATGTTGGCCTTGTTGGCCTTGTTGGTCCTTACCCATAGGCTTTCAACCTCATTATCAGCAACTTCTATAGTGTCGAGATACTCCCCAACATAAAGAGCCACCCCTCCACTTCTTCTCCCTCTCCTGTCTCTTCTAATGAGGTTGTAGTGATCCATTGCAGTGCTGCAGTCATGCAAGTCATCCCATCACGTTCCAGCTCCCCTTGTTTTGTTACCCATGTACATGTACTTCAGCTGGCCTGCTATTTTCAACCCTAACTCTGGCCTACCACCCTCAGACTCCTCTCTGGAAGGGTTTCATCCTCTTCCCCCTTCAAACCTAGTTAAAGCCCTGTAAATCAGCCCTGCCAACTCATGGACTAGAATCCTTTTGCCCTTGCTAGATAGCTGAAGCCCATCTGAATTTAGCAGGTCTGGTGCCGTAAAAATTGCCCCATGAACAAAAAAAACAAAATTGTCCTGATAGCATCAGTCCTAAAGCCACTTATTTATAACATGTGTTTTCCTGTTCCATTCAGCATTCATCCCTGCTACTGAAGGAATTGAGCAGAACACCACCTGCACTCCTGTCTAATCAAGCAGTCAACCTGGAATACAATCCAGTCTTTCCAGACAGATGGAATGTTACATTAGTGAGAGAGTCTGTTACCTCTTAAAAGAACTTTGAAAATATAGGTTAATTTTTACTGTGACCCTTCTGGATTTATTCAAAGATATGCCACTTCCATATGTTTGTTTCTCTTTTTTTCTCTCCTATTTTTATCCTCAAACCCAAAGAAAGCTACTCTCTGCATTTAGCCAAAAGAATTCCTGTATTTTTTCAGAACAAAAATAGTTCCAAGATGACTTTCATGTCAAAACTGTTCTTAAGAAATTTAAAAGTATAAGATATTATTTCAAAATTAGATCAGACACTTTACACTAACTGCAATGCTTAAGGATACTTCTCCCAGTTTCCCTCCTCACAATAAAGCATGGACTTTGTTTTACAAAGAACTTTGAAAAACATTATTTGGCTAGTTTGCTTTTCCTTTCTTGCTTTCCCTCTTATACACAGAAAACCATCCCCCATTAACAGGATTATTCTCATAGGCAATCTCTTAATAGCAAACTTAGTCCCCTTCTTCTACAGCCACTCTTTGATCGGATTTTGTCTCTTAATTAATTCAGACTGAGGACTGTCACACCATACACTCCCGCCCAAAGATTTACTGACAGCCAAACAGAGACTTGCTTATTCCCTGTGCATGCAAACAAATAAAGCAAATAAATAAGGAGCCAAAGTAATAAACCTGATAGTCTGCACCCACTTAGCAATATCCAGCTGTAAATCAAAGAGCAAATCAAAACAAGCTGGCATCTAGTAGTTTGGATGTTGCAGAGTTTGCTGCCAGGCACAGGGGCTCCACAAAATCAAACCTTAAAAATGCAAAATCTGTAGGTTAGTGTTCTCTATTTTGTAATGTTTACAAGCACTCGGTAAATGGCACAGGATGCTGGCAGTATCATGCATATAGCATTGGTAATATTATCTACTTCCTATTTTATATTGTTTCCAGTGGAGATGCATGACTGTATTTGCTCTCATGCTGTTAGGTTAAAATGCCATGCTGTTTTTCATGGCAACCCACTAAAAGCACTACCAGAGTAGAGTGAGTCAAATTTTGCTCAGTGTGTAGCACTGAGTGAAGAACGACTGAAAAACCAGATGAAGCTGCCAGACTTATGTTTAATGTACTTGGTGGAAAAGCAGCATAAAACTATTTCCCCCTGCAGGGAAGTATAAAACTAGCTTCCAAACCCTCATCTAATTTCTGACAGAGGCAGTCTTATCCTTTCTTAAAAGAATTGGTGAATTTTCTTTTTTGTGTCCTTGCTGTCTGTTTTTCTACTGGTGTAAAAGGATTTAATTATTCAACATGTAACATGTCTTTTTAGTGTCTCCAGGAAGAAAAAGAATTTTTTTTTTTTTCCTTCCAGAACAGCATGGTTTGGGGAAATGAAAACTTGCAATTAAAGGCTGAAGCAGAAGATGTGTTTGAGATGTTTCCTGCAGGGAGGATTTTGCATGGAGCGCTCATATGGGCAATGGCATGTCCAGTGCCATGTCTCTCTGATTACCCCTTCAAATTCCAGTTCAGCTCTCTGGCTGTAAACTTTGCACTCCTCTTGTTTTCATGGTTTTTAACTGTCCAGCTTTACCCTTAAAATATTGATTGGGTCAAAACCCAAGAGGAAACACTTTACCTGCCCTGTAGCTTTCTTACAAACGCATACTGTAAATCACAATTTCACATGCTTCTTTTCTGCATTCTTTCAAATGGCTGGTATTCCACATTTCCCTGTGCTTTTAATAAATGGACATGTCACCGGGAATGCACCAGCCTATTTATTCAGCTGACTGGTGTCACAAATGTTAGTGATCCACTTGCTTATTTTCATGACTTCCAAATGCTGTACCTAGAGTCCTGCTGCTACCCTATTTAATTTGACATGTTTCTGTTTGTGCTAAGCAGGTTGGAAGTTATTGACTCCATTTAGGAACAGATGTTACTTAGTATACCCTACACTCCTCCACGCCGTCTTTTTTCACAACTCTCTGAGAACAGACCACAGGGATTGTGCTCTCACTTCTGTGTCACCCTTCCCACAGCAACTCCTGGAAAGAGAGAGTAGGAAAGATGAGCTTTTAATGTTGTTATGAAACCATATGCACCCTGCTGCCACCATATCAGAGAGTGTGTTTTTTCCCGGAGTGTTTAATACACCTCTTTTGACACTACAGAAAATGAATTGTGAAGGATACTGCAGTTAGAAAAGTGTTGATTTTTCCCTGGGGAAAAGAAAATCAGAAAAGGTTATAAAATTCACTGTTCAATATTAATTTAATCACAATGTATATTTCAGCTATGTGTGTTGCTTTTAATGCACAACTACAGTTCCATGCCTGTCTTCTTCTGTAGTCTAGCCTGCAGCTCTTGCTGGCTGTGAAAGTTAAGATTTATAGCGATAATATTTGCTATCTGACAATGAGTTTCAAAGCTAACAGCTTTGTGGTGTTTTCTCTATGTTCTTGCATATGTCTTTGCACTTGCAACGACCATTAAAGTTTGATAGGAGAATTGTGCACATCATGAACACAACAATGAGAATATAATTACCCCTCTGTTTTCAGATCACTAAAATCGATCCTCTTGTTTTATTATGAAGTATCAGGCTGGCTGCAGTTGAAACTATTTTCACAAAAATCCTCAGAAAACCTAGCAGATATAATGACTACCTATGCTACAAATCAGAATGTTTCTTCCTATGTCTGAAACTTGAAAGCCATTTATCCTCTTCTCATAATACATCACCCAAAACCAAAATTCACAAAGTACCTAAATGTGATCTTATTTGTCTGAAGCAATTTCAAAGGAAATGCGAAAATAGTACCAGGAAAATTGCTAGGCAGCTTTAGACCACCTGCTAGACTGTCATGCTTTTTTATAAAGGACCAGGGTTTGTCTTTTCTTTAAATAGCTTTTTAAATTATACATATAACTGATAGGGAATACTGTCTTCAGCAGAAAAAGGTGTGTTGGTAGCAGGCATATTTAACTTTGGAAGGATAAAACCTATCTGAAAGCATAGCTCAGGTAGGTGGGACCTTGAGCACAGCTACCCAGCCCTTGCTGGTTAGGTGGTACTGGTGTGCGCTCACAGAACAGAAATGTAAGGTAAAGGTCGTGGGGATGCCCATCCAAGAGCACTGCTAAGTGAGACATGGGCTGGGCTGATCTCTCCTGCTCTAGTGGTTTAGGTATGTGCAGGAAAGGAATAAGGAAACAGACAAGCTGTTAGCAGCTTGGTGTCTCTAGAACTGGTTTGTGGCAGGAGACTGGAAGGTGATGGTAACACAGGTAATGAATTGTGATTGGTGATGGGTATGGAGAAAATTGCAGACATCAGCTTGTGGCTACATAAGTAGCAAAGCCCTTTGCAGCTTATTCTGCCAATCTGTTTCTAAACATCAATACAGAGTGAAAACAGCTAACTCTCAGGAGTCACTTGGTACCTGGGTGTCTGGCACCTTGTATCAGTCTGGGCTTAAGCACAGCTACAGTCAGGGGCTGGGGCTGCCAGACAGGATTTGCTTGGTGTGAATCCTCTTTCCTCAGGTCCACTCTGATGTCCAAGCTGCACCAAAGCCAAAGTGACAGCCGGGACTTGTGTTAGCATGACTGTGTAGCGTGCTTGTGCCAAGGAACAGACATCTCAGAACTGGGATCTGAGCATAGAAGTCATTATCCAACACTCTGTGTAAATAAATTATGTGTTGTGCCACTGAGTGGAATGCTTCTGTTCTTGTGGTTACAGCACCCTAATCTCCCCCAGGACAAGCATTGTGATAAATATCTATTTCATTCCCAGGCAGCAGCTCTTTATCTTGACTGTTGATTTCAAACTGTCTCACATCAAATTCCCTGAAACCTAGGGGTTCTCATGCACTGAATAATATTTATTTCTGTTGTATTTCAAAACAAAATCCATCATTAAAATCTCACCATTATGGCACAATTTTATTTCTAAATGAGATTAATGATTCCTTCCCTCCCACCTTCTTCAAAACCATCTGCAAATTCTTTACTTTTGGCTAGCTGAAAGCACAGAGAAAAGTGCATAAAATGCTTCATTTGTTTCTCCACAAGTGTTCAACTTCATCTTCAAAGAGAATTCTTAATCACCATTGCTCTTCATGCAAAATATGGTTTCAGAGAAAATTCTGAACTTGAAAAAGCTTTTTAAAGAAGTTGTTATAAATACATTTCATAAAGAGTAGATATTCACATGGTCTTCACAAACACATACAATTTGAAAAAAAATTTAAATCTCATGAAAGACGTGAAAAAACATGATTAATTCAAGAATCTTCAGTTCAGACACTCTGCAATGATAAGTTACTAGCTGTAAACAGCAATTGTATCTATTACTATATTGTCTAGATATCTTTATCTGGATCAGTGTCCTGAATACATACAACAGAAAAAAAAGGCAATGAATTGTGTTCCCATCTGGCCTTTCCAACCATACATTTACTGACTTTAAATGACCATCTTCAAATGAACCAGGGAAAGATCTTGTCTACTAAATGAAGAGTCATGATAAAGAATTTATATTTAACCTACTGGGAATAGCCTATTCAGACTGATATCTGATTCAGACCTATATCTGAAACCTTCAATTTTGATAACATTCATCATCAATATCCCCCTTTTATAGCAAATTACTGTAACCAGTTGACTTTTACTTTGTCAGTGGAGATGTTTATCACCTAGTTTCAAATATTTAGCCTTGCTGGTCCAAATTTTTAATGCCGTTGACAATCTGCTGGTTTTTTATTCATTGTGCACTCTTATTTTATTATCAGATCTTCTGTTGGATCTTTTAAGTATAAGGGAATTTTGAAGGCTAAGGGAAGTACGTTTAATTATTTGTTCAACCATAAGCTTCACAAAGCTACATGACAGGTGTCAGTAACCCCTGGACAGGGTGAATGCCCTCACTTCTCACTTTGACTGACACTCTGAGGTCTGGCCTTCCTTGCCTGTGGCCCCTGGAACATATGCTGTTTGTGCAGATGGAACCTGCACTCACCTGACCACTTCTCTTCAGTCCCACCATGGGTATGCCAGCTCGAATTCAGCTCCTTACTGTGGTGACTGGCAGACAGCTGATGTCAAAATCAAAGTAAGGTAGGCTGTATCATGTAGGTACAACCACTTTCTACATGTTTCTACAGTGTTACAGGAAGGCCTTTTGCGATAGGACAAGGATTAATGGTTAAAATAAAAGAAGGTTGACTTCAGATTTAAGGACAAACTTTTTTACAATGAGGGTAGTAAAACACTGAAATACATTGCCCAGAGAGGTTATAGATGCCCCATCCCCGAAAATATTCGAGGTCAAGTTGGACAGGGCTCTGAGCAAACTGATCTAATTGAAGATGTCCCTGCTTATTGCAGAGGGGTTGGACTAGGTGACCTTTGAAGGTCTCTTCCAACACGAAGTGTTCTATGATTGATGATCTCACTGATCCTGTCTGCCTTCCCACCACTGCCTCCAGCTCCTGTATCCTGGCTCCCCTGTCCTCACAGGGCAGCACCGCAGCTGCTCCCCAGCAGTAACTCCTGGCAGTGGATACAAAATGGAAATCTCTCACAGTGTACTACCTGTGTGACTTAATATTGATTTTACCAGGGAGAACGCTGTCAAAAAGTAGACTGATGATTGATACACTTAACTGCCGCAAGATCATTTAAAAACACTTTCCAGCAAAGATCGTTTACAGAATTCATTTTTGGACTCAGGGCTGCAATTATTCTAAGGACCAGCATACAGAGATGACAAAAATTTGTGATCTCTGCTGTACACTTTAGACGGTCACACCTGTTCTTTGAGAAAAATTGCAAAAATTAAAAAAAATATTGATTAAAGAAAGGTTGCATAATTTTGACTAAATTGTGTTTGGCATAATGACTTCTTAGACCAGGCTATTTTCCTTTGATTTTTTTTTTTTTGTAACTAAAATTTTACAATCTCTTCTAGTATAAACATGAAATTGCAATAGGGAAGTTTAGAAAAAGGATATATAGCATTCTCTTTAAACCTCTGTTTAAAATTCAAAGTCTCTAATTATAGATTTTTAATTCATACTCTATTTTGCAAACAATACCATAATTATGAAGGATTTTTAATACCAAATGAATTAATAATGTGTTTCTTTTTTACGGTATTTTAAGAACTTTTCCTCATAAGTAAAAAAAATTATGGTGTATATGCGATACGTGTTTTGATATAGTATACACGTTGCTGCAAGCACATAAAGGGGCCTTTGTTTAATGGGTGGCCACTGTGCATAGCTATCACCTAAGTCAAAAGAGTGAATAATGTCAGGTTTATTTCTTGTTTTGTAACTAAAAAACAGAGTGAAAAGGGAGACCTGCAAGCACATATAGCAAGCTTAAAATTGATGTTAAACATCTCTGCTTTTGTAATCACAAGTCTGATAACAGCTTGAACTTTTGGGAGTGAGGAGTGGGCTTTTGTTGTTGTTTTTTTGGGGGGTTTTTTAATGAGGAAAATTGGCCACCATAAAAATATTGCCAGTAGAATGCCACCAGTATTGGTAATGTTAAATTTTTATTTCTATTATAAAGCATGTGGTATTTAACTTGTAAATATTAGTTCTGAAGAAAAAGAGATGCTTAAGTTCTCTGGGCCCTCTGCCAGTATTTCCCGCACTGCAAGCTGAATCATTCCAGAAAATTACACTATTGTGAAAATAACCTGCAAGCTTGAACATTGCTTTGTATGGAGCACCTGCTGACAGAACTGTGCCCTGAAGGCTGGGGTACCTCATTAGAATCATCACCAGAAATGTACATGTAGGAGTCTTCCTATAAGAGCAAATATTTAAAGACACAAAAGCACACAAAGCCAGTTTGCAGACTGCAGCTGAATAAATATTAGGGAAAAGAAGAAGAAATAATAAAATATATTGCACATAAAAAGTCTATATTAGAAGAACATTATTAAGGCAAAAGCGTCAGAAACAAAATAAGTTAAAAATACCAGCATAACTAACTACTTGTACAAATCCACTAATTCATTCTTTTGTACATATTCCCTAGGATAAGAAATTGCAACTTTTTAAAGTAGTTATTTCTGAAAAAAAATTCTGAGTGAATAAAAATATTTATGCACTGATATAAAACTCAATGAAAGGTTTTGAAAGAAGCAAGTGGAAAAAAGCAAGTATTGAACTTGTTCATTTGGATTTTTCTCACTGAAACATTTGGGGAACTAAATTCAAAAGGATCCATTTCCAGAATCAGGAAAGAGAGACGATATGCTAGAGTATTTTGTTCCTCTTTGTACTTGGTGTTCAAGATATACATCTATAAGATAGGAGGAAAATTTACATAAGGCAGTGTAAAGACAGTTTCATTCCAAAATTATTTATTTTTAAAGAAGATTAGGCCATTAGCAGGTAACTTTAGATGGGTCTAATCTTCTAAAGAGACTAATCTTGCCTAGATTCCAAGAAAAGCAAGATGACAGTATGACATTTATAAAGGGAGAGGTGGTGATGTGGGTGTGATCAAACACCCTTATTGAAGAGTGACACTAAGAAAATACAGGTTAGGTTCTTTGTGAAGATGTACCCATGGATGCCACCACAAAACAGTGTAAAAGTCTAAAGAAATTAGGGTTCCCCACAGGGAAGGAGCCCTCAGTTTCTTCATGACCAGGACAAAAGGGGATAAAAGGGATCTTGGTGACTGCAGTTGCAATAAATGTGGAGTTACTATATTCAAATTAATTCATATGCTTATTATTTAACATTCAAGCACACCGCATTGTAGTGAAGTTTTTTTGCTTACTCTTTTCCAGTGGCTGGCTGTAGGGCTTCAGAAGCAGGAAAACCAGTGCATTGTAGGTAGTCAGGGTCACTAACACAAAAGAGAAGCAGTTTTCTCAGACAGTCAAACCAGGCTCACTTATTTTAGATTAAAAAGTATAAATAACTGTGAGAAATTTTCAAGAACTAGTTTATCTGGGGGAATATATATTAATTTCATAAATATATATATATATATGGCTTGGATTATACAGTTCCAGTATCTAAGCACAACCTAAAGTGCATTTTATAAGAATGGATGACCTACTAAAGTTTCATATACTGAGATTAATTTTAGCTAATCATGAAGAAAAATTGTCCAGACCTCTTTGCTTCCAAAATTGAACTTGCAGATTTCAAAATGCATACTAATCATTACATTACCTTTAACAGAGACACCTCCTGTCTCCTGTCATTTATCAATAGCCCACTTGTAATGCAAATTTCTAACTAACAATACCCCAGATTCCTCTGCTAGGTCTATCTGTGACTTATTCAAACCACATGATCTCCCTAAGAGAAAAGCTGCTGAACACTAACCTGTATCAGCTAACTAGCCAGATTTTACAACATGCTAAGATTTTATTTCTGTGTCAACCATAGGTTTCTTAAAGGAAAGTCCTACAGGAAAAGCCCCACACACAGTATGATGATTCTTGAATTCTGAAACTGGGCCAGTATCTTGCAATCTGAACAGTAGCCTTGCCACCTAGAAATATCTTTCTTTATCAATTATGTCCTAGCCCAACCAGAGATACAAGAGATATGAGTCTATTTCTTTATAACAGAGTGTTGCTGAATGGTATTGTACTACTTTACCATGTCTTTTCTTCTCCTTCCCCACCTTTTGTTTTATGTATCAGTTCTGCTTGTTCGCTTACATTGTAAGATCTTCAGAACAGAAGTGATTTCACTGAATGGTAGGACTATTATCTAACACAGAGAGATTTGGCTTTTAAACATCACCATGATGCAGAAGGTAATTTCTTACTAGCACAGAAAAAAACCCTGTTATTTTACTGTTCAGCTGCTGTAGCAGAAAGAAAACTTTCCTATTTATTTCAATCTTCTTTAAGCTCATGGAAGTTTAGATAGAAATAGGGTGATATGGTGTGCATCTGAACTGTTTGGCATATTATTCTCTGATACGAAGTATCTGACACTTCATGTCTGGGTGCTGTGTGGCTTACTGGCAGCTGCGGCCGGATGTGACCACACGTGAAAGATTTCTAAAATAGCATCTAAGTATTCATTACATTTCCTACTTAGTGGCATGGCTAGCTGGTGGCAATCCTCTCCTAGGATTTAATTTACATTCCTCCAAGACCTACGACTGTATTTGTTGTTCCTTACTAAAAGTAATTTGTCCAGAGTTTGGCAATTTGCACTTTCCAGAAGCTGACTGCCAAATGTTATTGTTGATCACAAGATATATTAAATGTACTAATTGTAAAAGTCTGCTTGTGAAAGTAGATATGCACATTTTCATGACAAATTTTAGCTAATGATTCTTCCACATATATTGTGACTGTAATGTTTCAACCTATGCATCTTGCAATCTGCAAGTACACTCAGCTCCTTAGTACAGCCAAAAGGATCCCGTGCCTTTCCATGTGCACTGTGCTCCCCTTCCAAGCTGCCTCTTGTTAGCACAGGCAGATTTAGAGCTGCCTGGGGAACTGCTACATTGCCCTCACGTGAAAGATGCCTGCCCACTCTACTGCATGAATACAAAAGGTGAAGTTACACATGCCCTGCTCAGTACTGCATTTCTGATCTCCTCTTTTAATGTTTCTTCCTCTCATGCATCTAACTTTAGATTTTGGATGTCATTTCAGGAGCAAGGCACCTCTGAGTCAAGAACTGCTTTCAGATAGGGAGCTGCAGTTCTCCTTACTGGATTAAACTAGTTGGTTTTGTCTGAAAGTATCATTAACCCAAGCCTCTGCAAGCCTCTGTCAAGTCTCTAATCATCCTGGAAAATATTGCTGCAGTGTGTTGCTGAACACACCTCTTCCAAAGCCTTTATCAGCAAAATATGTCAACTATTCTCTGAGACGAGCAGATATTTGAGTTGCATGAATGCCATTATAATTGATCCAGATTTCCAAGAAACTATGAATTTCTAGGCATTGTTTCTACTTTAAATATCTCTTCTTCTATTAACTGCTGAAACCATGCCAAAAGTAGGAGATAAAGTAGATGATTAAAGATGCAATTTTAGATTACACCATCTGATTTAGAGTGTTCTAAAATACAGTACAATACTTTTAATACTACTGTTTTTATGAGTAGATAGACTTTCATTTCAATATAACTGAAAAGCAGTTCCATTTAACAACTGATAGGGTTTAGTCCAAGATCTACTTTTCTGTGTTATTTTAAATTGCCAGATTTCTTTTCTTAAGAGAGTATCTAAAAGAGTAAAACAGCAATTGTTAAAGAAAAATAGCAATTTTACTGAAATGCATCCTATTAAATAATTCATTTGCGTGTGAATACAGAACTACATTTAACAGCAGAAACAATTTACATGTGGCCATTCAGGCATTTTAAAAAATACATTAGTGTAGTTTCCCCGAATGACACTGTGCATATCAAAAAGACTGATCTGAAGGCATTCAGAAATTCTATTAGCAATACTTTCAATAGCTGGAACATAAGAGCGTCCATGTAGCCTATATATCTTCAGTGAAAAGCTATGTGTTATCTTGTATTCAGGACTGTTAGTTCAATAACCAACTAAACTAAAGAAAATTACATTAAAACGAGTTAATGATACCTAAAACTTCTTGTTTCCCATTGCCTCTCGGTTCAATAGCTTCTATCTCAACAAATGTTTTCTGCATATTGCGCTAAAATTAGTCTAATATTAGGGGTGTCTAGGCAGCATCCATTTTCATGGCTGAATTCTTTCTTCCATCTATTTCAAAAATCTAACTTTTCATTTATGGTCCAATATCATCTAAATTTATTTCTCTGCTGATCCAAACTTCAGCACAAGAGGAGTAGAAGATCAAGGCAGTTGCTGAGAATTCTACACCTCTAATAAGTGCAGTGCACTCAAGCTAGTGAGTTTCCTGGAGCTGGCACCCCACCATACGTGATTTCAATCTGCTGGAAGAAGCAGTCTTTGCTTGGGAACATTATTTCCGCATTAGAGGCTAGACCACATTTGGTGAGTACCCGAAGCAAGGTTTCTAATGTCATTATCCCTGAAAGGAGTCTCATTTTTTTGTACCTAAACCTTTTTGTGAGTCAAACCACTGTTAGGGGCAATCAAGGGATTTGTCTCAGTATTGCATTGCAGCCCAAAACCAAAATACTAATGTAGACAGAGCTTTAATATTCTGATTTTTATTACTTTGATTTAGAGGTTCTGCTGTGTTTTCTTCTACCTGAGTTTGCTGGGTACTGCTCTGTGATCCAGGCATTCCTCTTTTATCTATGTCTCTGAGGCAATGAATCTTCTATTGTTTTTAGCAAAATGAAGGAAGTTCAAAAAAAGGTCAACCCAGAACAGCTGGTGGTTAAAGAAACTTCAGTTAAGTATGAAATACACCTCCTTACGTAAAAGAAGGCTTTGAACCCAGTCCTCCCACCTCCAAAAATGGGTAAACTCATCCTGCTCAAATATCATCTTCATCGGTAGCTTTTTTTGAAATAAGCACATGCCCTAGCCCTCCTTTTCTTACAGAGCAACTCTAGTGACCAGGCTAAGCACTGAAGAATAATGTAATAATGTAAATGTCTCCATTCAGCCCCAGATGAGTGCTGAAGTCAACAGAGGAGCAAAATGTGAGTTGCCTCCTCCGCAGTCCCCTCCAGCCTCCTTGGGCACAGAGCTGCACAGTTCTTTGGGCTGGTGCATCCCAGCTGGCAGTGCCTGCCTCTCTCCATGCCCTGCAGGGTTAGCTGCCTAACACATTGCCAAGCTGCTTTTTTGTTAAAGACAAATACATGTACCCAGGACTTTTTAAGTCATAAAACATCACAGTTTATAGCCAGGGGAGCTTACATTTTAAGAGAAACCTATTTCATGAAGACAGGAAGCACTTGAAATCTACAGGAGGTGAACACTAGAAGTTTATTTAATATTATTGACTTCCTTATGTTTCAGGAGTGCAAAGACAGCAAATCACTGGAGTAATATAGCATCTCTGCAGGTCACACCAGCTGATCAAAAAGACCGAATAAATGCACAGAAAGGTTGTTTCAAGAAATATTTCAGACCTCACAGTCCCGCCAGCAAGTAATACCAGGAAGCCAACTCCTAAAGTCTTCATTCACTTTTTTCTCAGCTAAGAAAACCAAAGGGAGGTGAAAGGGATATATTCTAGAGTGAAGGGGAAAAAAAAAAGGGGGGGGGGGGCAAAGAACAGGGGATAGAAAAAAAAAAAGCAGAAAAAAAGAATACCATGCTTTAGTTCATTCAAAGTCACAGTTTCGTAACAATATGTTATAATTTCCAATACAGCAGTTATTTTAGTTCATAAATACAGCAGAGAGGCAGACAGGGCAATAAACAGTCATTCTACATTCTGTGATAATATACAAAACCCAAATGCCACTGGTGCTGCCATACTTTGGAAGATGCAAAGACAAAAGAAAATTTACACATGTATAGAGGCTTATAAAGATATTTGGAGACAGCAGAAACAAAAGTGTTTGCTCTTAAATGATTCTAGAACTCCACAATAGTTGTGCTTTAACAATAGTTGTCATAGATTAACTTTAGTTGTCACCTTCTGCATAAATCAAGGGAAAACTAGGTCAAGATGTACTAACAAGCATGTAATTGCCATTGTTATCTGTAAGATAAAGCCACCTCCATTTGTGATTTAGCTTTACAAAAACTGCCAGGTTGGATCAGACCATTAGCCTGTTTTACTCAGTATCCTGTCTCACTCTGGTTAGCACCAGATGATTTTAAAAGGACCAAGAAGTTCCAGTATAGACAAATACAGGATAAATTGCTGAGAGGACACATTTTTTCATACCTCCTGTGGCTTAATGACTCGTTGTGCCTTGGAGCATAAGATTTAAGTACCACGTATATTAGGTAGGATAAAAAATATTTTTGTAACTGTGCATTTAAAATTATTTACACAAGGAAACATCAATATTCTGAAATGTGAATTGGATTTGAAGCTGGGGCAAAGCCCTGAATACTGTTTTGCTTGCAACTTTCAGTTTAGAAACTTTACATTCTGGGCTATAATTGTTGTTAATGTGCATTTCCTAAATAACTGTAATATTAAATGGAACATCTGAGAAATGTTCCATTTAATATTACAAAAAGCACTTCTTCATCTTGGTTTCTTAGATTCTCAAACTGATTCCTTCAGCCTTGAAAACACAATTTTTATGTTACTACTCAGAAATACATCACAGATCCAAGCTGGGTATGAATATTCTAGAGTTCCAGCTAAAGGAACCACCACAAAAAGGCAGCACATTGTCTTCTGTGTTAGAGATATACTTTTGAGTCACCATCAGCTTAATTTAAAGGCAAACAAATACGTAAATTTAGAAAAGTTTGTAAGCATGAGAAACAAAAGAAAATTACACTTAACCTACTTAGTTATTCATCAGTTTATGTCCTTTCTGCAGGCAATGCTAGCTTAAATACTCACATTCTTGTCTTATTTTCTGGCCTTGTTTTCAACACTCTGAAATTTCTGTCTTCCTCCTCATCCCAGTGTTCCAGCTCATAAATTTCATCACACTATATTGAACTGGGAAAGTGATGTGAACAGAAGAAAAAAATCTTTTAATTTTGTAAAAAAGCTACCTAGGTTACTATTTTTTAGGTGGATCGACTCCATAGCATGAAGTTTTCTAAACACTGATTATTATATTTATAGTACTCAAATTTGCAATTAGACTTTATTCCAGACACTTACATGGAGTTAATAATCCTAGTTCATTGCCAGCTATGGCTTTATACGAGCTGATAATAAGAAATAATTTTGATATGGTTAAATCCTGGGCCAATTCTTTAGGTTTATCAAAATATAAAATATTCATAGAGCTACAGTGTAAGTACTTTATGCCCTCAATTTTGCCTTATGACCAGAATTCCAAACCAAATTAATTCATTTACGTCAAACTATATAAATCCAGAGCATGCTATAATCTAAATCGCGTTTTAAGACTGCAATTTGTGAGAAAAGTTTGAATTTTGTGAGGACCTAGTGGCTTCTTCTTGTGACCCTGGCAAGACACTTTGCTTCACCAAAACCATTTCCTTCTTGCCTACAGTGGGAGTTCTGATAAATATGGACCTTACTAACCATCTAAGACTTGCTGCCAGCTCTGACACCTCAGTACACCCACGATAGCAGAAAGGGCTATGACCCAGCCAGAAAACCAGGCTGGTTAAAAGCAAGTCTCATCAAAGTATCAATCAGACAATATAGCACCAACTTCACCTGGAAGCAGTGGAGGTCTTTTGTCATGTGTCCCCATGTCTGGGCTGGGAAAGCCTATGGGGAGCAGGAGACCAGCCCTGCTTCAGCACCAATGAGACAGGGACTGATGGCCCTGGGGGTGAAGCCACAGGGAAGCTGGGCTGGGACAGGTAGCTCCTTAGTGCTCTCAAGACCCCAAAAGGAGACACCACAAGTGTGTTTAGAGCAAGTCCCAACACAGTAAATAGTTCCCAATCTGTGTCATACACAGAGATTATCTTCTTTCTCCCATAGCAAGAATAAGTAACATTAAAGCTGGTCAGAAAATTCAGAGAAAATGTTTTATTTTTTCAATTTTTTTACTTCTTCAGAATGCAAATTCTGTGCTAAAATAGTCCAATTGTGATGAAATCCCATTGGAAATCTGCCACCAGACAAGCTTTGAAACTTTTCTTGGTGTCCTGCCAGCTCATCTCTGTGGTTCCTCAATAAAGCACCTGCTGGGTGCCATGGTGTTCTGGGTCTTCCGGGAGCAGCAGGACAGGCAGACAGGTGGATGTTCCTAGAGCCAAAACCCCATACTATTCCCAGGCAAATGTGAGCATTACTGGGTTTTGATCTAAGCCAGAGTGAGAACAGTTTTCCAAACATCAAAATATGCCACAAAGAAGAATGATATTTTTTTCCCCTTTCAGCTCTACTTCAACATATTCAACAAATTGAAGAATGAAAGATTTTGGCAGCAGAACCTTTTTTTTCATCAAAGACTTAAAAAGACATGAACAGTTGTGTGTTCTGGTTTGGAGGATTTGCATTAATATGCAATTCTTTGTTATCATTTGGACATTTGTTTAAACAAATCTTACTTTTATTTATTGTTCACATGAAGAGGTATATAAATTTTCAGACAGATGAGATGCAATTTATTTAATCTCTCTGTATTACTACAAATCATCTGATGGGATGTCGTGTAAGACATTTTATTAGTGCAGCTGAAGAAGGTAGGGATTAATAAAATCCTGTCAGATGGAAAAGAGACTGACTCATTGAGGGGGGAGAGGGAAGGAGAGAGACAAAAATGAGTATGTTTAAATATATAATCTGAGTATGTAGAGTTTATCAGCAGAGCTCCTGATAGAGCTTGAGGTCACTTTCAAATTCTGCTAAATGTGGAACTCTAGGACAAGGAGTGGAAGTCTCCTGAGGACATCTGGCAATGATGGAAAGCTGAGTGATAGCCTTCATATTGCAGAGAATCAGAAGATTCAAAATAAGGGAAACACTGTCTTTAATGCTGTATAGTCTAAAAATGCTAATTAAGAGAATAAAATGCAAGGTCACCCACTTAATACTGAGAATTTCTGCTCTGAAGTGGACTTCATCAGTTGGAAGTGAGAAAGGAGAATGGTATTCTGTGGCATTAGGTAATCATGGGATAACTATGATTCAAGAGAACAGTATAATGCTAAAAACCAAGTTAAGAATGTATCAATTGATCTGGTACTGCGAAGATGGAGAACTATTAACGTCATCGTAAAAAGCTCATGTGGGAGGGTGAATAAAATCCCTGTCACCTGTACTCAGAACACATGAGATCATGCTAGAGTAAACACAGGGAAAGCAGAGCAAAGGAACTGAGATACTATCACACGAAGTGCAAATAACAGCTCCTTATAACAGCCTAGGGAAGTGTAGGACAGTGCTGTTCTCTGTGCATACAGCAGGAGGTAATCACTGCTGTAAGAAAAGAACTGTTTGACTACAGAAGATGAAATAATAGTGAAGGAATCTAACTTTGCCATATACCTAGTGAATATTTAAAATCACTGAAAGAAAAAGTTAGGAAACATCAATGGCAAGTAGAATAGCAGAACTAGCAGTAGACTGGGGGCTTGGGGAGTTGCTTTTTTGATTTTTAATCTTTTAATGTCAAGAGGTTTTTTGATAATTTTAGAAAATAGATGGTACATTACTGTTTACTGCAGTAGGAACACTGGAAAGCCAGTTCTAGTTAAATTTAATGTTCAATTACATTTAAAGTCCCAATCTAGTTGATGGGCAAAGGTAGGATGGGTGGCAAAAACCTTTACCAAAAGCAAGAATGACATGGCACTCATAAATAATCAGTTAGACTGCTCTTAATTGAGATAAAGTGTATCAAATTAGCCATTTTATCTTTTGCATTACAATGAGAAAGGAAGATATACATTTTTGTGGACACTGGCCGCAACAAAACCATATTTCTTTTCTTTTCTCGTTTTTTCTTTTTTCTTTTTCTTTTTCTGTCTTTAAATTTACTTTGGTTTTGAAAGATTTGACAGTTAGAACATTAAAGGGAGTATATGGATCGCTTTTGGTTATGCCCTAGAAGAAAGGATTGCACTAGTGTAGTAAGAACTGTATTGTATTAGTGTAATAAAGGCTGTACAAATAATACAACAAAGAGTTAGACTGTTACCAATATTGCTGTCAGTCTCATCATTCCAAATTCAGCATAATTCTTTAATAACAGAGGTAAAAATAATAGAAAATAAGGGCCAAATAATTTTAATGATATCAAAGGCCTTAATCAACAATTTGCTTCATTAAACACAGAATGCATCTCAGCCTGACAGAAACTCAAGTCTGATTAAAAGCAGGACAAGTGGTAAATTAGAAATGCTTGACAAGGAAGAAATCAACAGAAAGTATAATTCTCAATCCTTTTATACGCATCAGTGGGGTACTAATACAATTGTGCAGAAGCCACTTGACTATGTTCAAGTTAAATGAACTCAAACTGGGTAGATGTTGTGGATGGAGTGACACACTTCACTCATAACAGAGAAGTAGAGAGAGACCACTATTAAGTGGATTTTTTAATTATTGGATAAAAGATGGAACAGCAGAGCCTCCAAACCTCCTATTCAATGATGGTATGGTACAGAAAGTTTGCTGTGCGGTAACAACACACACAGATTTGCAAACACTTGGGACAAATGTGTGTTAGTGTTTCCTATAGTGACATCCTAAAGACTGTCAGAAGTCAGAATTTCTTATCAGATAAGATCTTTCAAACATAAATGTGTTGTTGTGGAAGTTGCACAGATATTTTCCTACAGCCCTGTGGAAGCTGTAGCACATTACAGAAGCCATAGCAGAGCAGTTAAAAGAAAAAATAAAGGATTTAACTGTTTCGTAGGAAACCCTAGAACTATATATAATCATAGGAAGCCCTGAAACTGTAAGTTAAATTTAAATTTTGTTTTTGGATATTTGTTTGATCATGTCACTTATAGAAACTTTTTCACAGTCACATAACAGAGTAAATAGGTCATCTTGCTTTCCATCCATGAGGTGATTCTTCTCCTAGATTTCAACTCCAAGACATTGCTAGACTCACTGGCTCTCAGCCTTTTTCTTCTAAGCCAATTTGATGCAGAAAATTTTCTGTGACAGCTGCTCCGGAGCAATCTTTGTAAAAAGCAAAGATCTGGCAGAAACTTCACATTCCATAACCAAATTATTTCCTTAGTTATGTGGCCAATCCACTGGTACTGAGTGCTGAAATGCTTGTGTACCATCCATTGTCTCATCTCAGAGCAAGACAAGTATAACCTCTTCCAAGTAATTAAAAGAGAGGCATGTCGATCTTAACATTAACACATATAAAATATTTTCATAGTCTTCACAATCTCATATTCTCCACATCTTTTTGATAATGAAAATTTCAAGGAAAAATTCTCCAGTCAACCACCTTATTCACAGGATGTGTACTTTCTGAAGAGAAAAAGTATCCCTCCTTCTTTTCTGGGAATTTCAACAGTATTTCAACTATGGATGCAGTAGAACAAATAGAAATAAACGATCACAAGATAAAACCTGAAGTGTTTTGGGAGAAGTATAGCAAAGCCTCTCTAATACTTCTAGGGGGAGATGTTTTGGAGACAGGAGTAGAGAGGAGATCATGCACTGTGTCAATGGACAGACACCCATTTTTCTAGCTCCCCTCTTCCTGCTGGGAAAACCTATGCCTGCAGTCCATTTAAAAATTTTTGCAATAGAGATCCAGGTAAATAGAATAAAATCAAGAGAAGGGTTGAAGGGACAGATTTTATTTTCTTCTGAATGGCTGAGGAACAAAAATTCTGAAAAATTAGGCACCTATTTTTTCTTCCTAGTAAAAACATTAAAAAGCAAAGATAAATTATATTATTACTGTTAAAAATCAGAAAATGTATCCCACAGCCATATAAAAACTAAATTATTCTTACTATTGGGTAACATATAAAATTCACAGTAATTACATGGGAGACCAGACTCTACCTACCAAAAGTCTTTATTTATTTCAGCATTTCCATCTTCCATCTAAAAGCAGTACCCATTGCTTGATTTTTTTTTTCTTTTGAATGACAGTGGTGGTAGAAAGACCTCCAGAGACTTCTCATGCCCTCTTCAGGGGAATACTGCTTCAATGTGAACTCCCTCAGGAAAGAGATTACACTAGCAAAGTTACTGAAACCATTTCTGGAGATGGTGATTATATTTTTAACTGGTCGGAGCATGTCTCGTATATTCTGGCACCCAAAGTACAAAGTCTCACGTATCTTCAGCAGTTCTATACCCAGAAAGTTTTGATATGAAGTATGTCAGATATCATTTTTTTCCACAGAAATCATAAAAATATCACATTCCCAGGAGAATTTTCTCTAATCATTTTCCTAGCTAAAAGGGGCAAGAAACTACTTTCTTTTCTTTCATGCTTTCCACACAGGTTACCTGAATAACATCAGGCATGCAGGCAGAGATAAGACACAGAGAGCATGACTTAATTAGACCCTATTTTTATTAACCTGCTTCATTTGGAAGCTTCCCACTAATAATTCCCACGGCATCGATCATCGCTCCTTCCTTAGTCGTTTGTACATGTAGCTTTCACCAGCAGCAGGTCAGGTGCCCAGGCTGTTTTGGATGCCTTTATCAGCCCTTAGCCTGAAATCTGAAGGGAATAATAAACTGGTTCCAGTATAGTCCACAGTAGACAGTGGCAGCTCCATCAGGAATCTTCCTCTTTCTCTTTCTTGATGAACTAAGCCTACAGCAAGGTCCTGTTAAACAGTAGCAGACCAAACCTGGTTCCTTAACCATGTGAGCAGTTCCTGGCAGTGATAGAGGGAAGACCCCAGACATATTTCTGCCTCAACCTAACTATAAGAGAAAACCTACCTCCCAGTTAAAAAAGCTCTTTACTATTAAAACTGGCCTTTAGGGATCCTGGATGTGCTACTGAGGCCAGAGACAAGTTTTGGACCAAGACTTACCCTTGATGGAGGAGGAACAGGCTAGAAAACATTTAAACAAACTGGAGAGGTGGGACTTTTCAGTCTGGAAAAGAGAAGTCTCAGGAGAGATCTTCTCAAGGTGTGCAAATACCAGATGTGCAGGAATAATGAGGGAGCCAGACTCTTCCTGGTGTTACCCACCGACAGGACAAGAGAAAAAAAAGAAATTCCACCTGAAAAAATAAATTTAATTTTTCCTGTGAAGACAGTCAAACACTGGAATAGGCTGTCAAGATAGACTGTGGCATCACCAGCCCTGAAGATATTCAGAACCCGGCTGGAAAAGCTCCAGGACTGCTGGATCTGTCTGATCCTGATTGACCAAGGAAGTTGGACTACATGATCTCAAGAGGTATCATACAACTTAAAAATTTCTATAACTATGTGAAAATATTACTATTTTCTTTGCATTACAAATGGAACCGAGAAAACGTTTATAATGCACACAAACCATTCAATGAATTTATACGAGATTTGATCCAGCAGTGTCTTCAAATAGACACAATAGAGTGGTTTTAGAATCACGGAATCAATAAAACTGGAAAAGATCATAGACTCCAAGATCATTGAGTCTAACCTTTGACTGAACACCACCAAGCCAACTAAACCATAACACTAAGTGCCTCACCCAGTCATTTCTTGAACAATTCCAGGGATAGTGACTCCCATTTCCCTGAACAGCCCGTTCCAATGCCAAAATGACACAACTTCTTATGCTAGTTCATACACAGCTATCTTTCACTCTAACCAACTCTGACTGTAAGTTTTTGTGACCATTTTTATTGTGCTTTAGGACTTCTGTCTACCAATTTCAAAAGAACTCTCTATGGTATAAGCAAGGACCGACTTTGATTTGTGAATCTGATCATAGATGCTGAAAGGAATGGAGCTTTACTTTAAGTGGGCATTTACAGCCACACGAAGTGAACATTTCTCTTGTAAGTTACTGGCAACACTGAATGTCAGTGTTTCAAGTAGTTTTAAATTATCCATGCTAGATGTAGGGCACAGGAAAATCTAGCTTGAGTGTTTATTTTTGTAAAAAATAGCAGTGATCAATCTGACATATGATTTTGAACAATTGAAAGCTCATCATCTTAAATTGGACTTCTTTCAGTTTAGCTGAAGCTGCCTAGGAATCAAATTTAAATGAGGTGATTTTAAACAAAAATAAACGCTTCTATACATGTAATCTGTACTATTTTAAGTAATACTGTTTTAAATTAGTATAAACTCGTGTTCTGTACCTAAACCAGTAAAGCATGCAGAAGAACAGACCATGAATCCTTTCATATGTAAACTAGAAGTATCATGGAACATGCTCAACAGTATTTAGTTGACTTTAACATTGCTGGATTAGTTTGTTCATGCAAATTAGATGTTCTGGTAATGGCATACAAAGACAGAGAGCAGTTTGTTTCTTGCTGTCACAATGAATCAAAAGCTGAACAATACTCAAGTTTGGGTTTTCTTCAAGTGCCATAGAGTATTTGCCTTAGGTCAATTTTATTTGTTGAACAGGAGCTTTAGATATAAGAATGCATATATATATGCCTTCAAAACCAGACCAAGGTGTGCAAACTAACAGGGAAAATAGGGGTCCAAACCCTTGTTCGGATGTCCCAAATATAATGGACCAATGAAGGAGTCTTCTATTCCATCTAGGTTAAGCTCTGTCTTTACCTGGGGCCCATTGCAAACCCAGCTTTATCCTTTGTTATGGCTGCACAGCCTTTGACACCAGCACAGAAGCTCTGAAGTATATGGTGCAGCATTTCTAAGCTGGTTCCAGTTTTGGGCTCAGAACGCAGGAATACTGATTTCTGTGAGATTGTTTGAGTTAAAGTCCTTTCTCAACATTTGCAACAAGATTTGCTGTTTCTTAATTTGGTCCAAAGTGTCTCTGCACCCCAGTTGGCACATTTGAGCTTAAAACCAGCAGGTTTTATTTAACCTAGAGGTCTGAACAAAGTCTTATCATGCAATATAGGTATCTCCAGAGGAGCCTCAGGGTGTACATGTATAAATGGGAAATAAAGTAATGCATTACTGCCACTGAAAAGTTTCAATAGTCAAATCAGTGTCTGTCTTGAAAAGTTCACTTTGAAAAGCATTTTGAAAGTGGTTTCCTTGCTTTCTGTATTTCCACAGTGCACACTTTGATGGCGATCCATTTCCTTCAACTAGCTGATTGAATTGATTGCAAATAAATCAAATAACTTGCCATTATTTAATTTAAAGAGGAAAGAAGTTACCCTTGTGCTCAAAAATCTTGTACTACTTGATATTTAAGAAAAGCAACAAACATTCTGATACCTACAATAAAGTCTGGGGATTGGCAAACCTGGCTATTTGTCAGGTAATTTTTCAATGCAGTTTTCACAATTTTTGAGCAGTGATTAGGTAAAGACATGCCAGTTAAATACTTCTTGATCAATATGCCTGAGTATAGTGTTATCTGATGCATTGCAGTTTTAAAAATGGCATGAGAATGCTTACCACAGGTTGTATGATAATACCACATGCTATGGGCAGCAGCAGCAAGATTATGAAATTTTTTGTGTCATCATTTCTTGGTTTCTCTCATGTCAAAAGATGAAGGTGAAAAGCGTAATTTCCCATCTGTAGGAAACAGGGCCTTTTCTTCCAACCCAGGTCTCAATCTTTCCAATGGCAGCAGTAGGCATCTAACTGTGACTTCTTGTCCACTCTAATAAACTTTTCTAAGCAGAGGTGACTGGAGGATTCCAGACAGGATTTGCTGCCTGCTAAGTTAGTCCTGGAAAAACTTTTTAGCTGAGAACTGTAGTGGCATGGCCCTCTGCTCTGGAAAAATTGGAACCAAAATGGAATCAGTAATATTTTTCTCTATAAAGGACATGTATGCAACAAAGGATACATTTTCACATTTTATAGCCAACCTCTGTATTTGCCGTAGCTGTCAGTTTACTAAAATAATTTAGAAAAAAAAGCACAAATAATAGTTATATTAATAAGAGAGCTCTGTAATGTGGTGATCAAGTTTAAACAGAATTTTTGAAGGTGAAGAAGACTCGAGAGCCAAATCTAAATAGATTTTGAATTATTCTGCTATTGTGCTAGCACAGTGATCTTAGCATTATCACTTGTTTTGTGGTTTCTGTGCGAGTTCTGCTAAGAGCCAGTGATGGTCCAGCTTTTAGTTGCTACTAAAGAAATTGCCATGAAATTTCCTTTTGATGCCAAAAGTAGTTTACACACTGGTTTAAATGATAAGGGATTTGAGGCACTAAGCACTGATTCAATGATCCAACTGAATTGCCTTCTTCCTTTCCAGTGTTCTGTCACATTAATCTGTCAGTTTTCTGTTGCTTCTAATTATTGTGGTGATATAATATAACCCTGCTAAAAGTGGTTTCAACTTTCCTTTTTTTTTTTTTATTTAATGAGACTTTTCCAGTGGCTTTTCTTGCTTCTTTAGGTACATATACCTGTGACAGAAGACCTTAAATGTGACAAGATGGTGCTAAAATCACTATTTCAAATGTCACTGAAATTCTTATAATTGCATTATGCCAGTGGGTGCATTGTGCTCACTGCTTCTGTTCACATGAAATCTTTTGTGAGGACTCCCTGCCCTGTAAGTCTTAAATTACAAGTGAATTTCCAAATTACAGACCAGCTTCAGCTACGTAAAGACTTCAGAGCACAGTGCTATCAGTTGAAATTCAGACACAAGATGCAGCAGAGATGTGTTGAGCTTTTGACACATCAAAATGGTTTCAATGGTTTTGAGCCATTTCTTAGCAGCACACTAAACTGCCTTTCTCTCTTCATTGTCTGCACAGGAGGCCATTAGGGAGCAGGTGCAAGAACAGTGCCTCCTTTCTCCTCCCAGACGGATCCCCAAAACAGACAGCCTTGTCACCCTATTAGCCGCGGGTCTCTTCCTCTGGAGCTCAGAGAGGACAAAAGTCCCTATTCCAGTAGTTATATATGCTCCTCAGTCTCACTGTAATAGTGAAACACTCAGATATGTATGGATCTAAGCACAGGGTTTTTTTGAAGCTGGAATTTCCAGCCAGTTCCATGCCCCTGACTGGCCTCCAAATCTTTGTCCTCTTAGTGCTACTGGTTCCCATCCTCCACTGTTTACTACCTGATGTAGGCATTTCAAAGAGGCAGTGTGGAAAAGCAGTGCAGTGCACTAATTAATTTGCCCATGTTTAACTTTGAACTTACCTCTTCTGACATCAAATTGCAAGTAGCATTATGGTGTGTTTTGTCTGCAGAAGCACAGAGCTTAGAGCAAGTTTAAACTCGCAGTTACTCAACATCTTCTGGATTCACGGAAAAAGCCAATCAGTAACAACATGTTAGCTAACCAGCTCAGAGGAGAAAGGGGTTTGTGTACAATTCTGGCTAGTCCCAGCACTGAGCTAACACCTGGACGTAGAGGATTCCTCTTCACTTGACAGAGTGACAGAACTTCATTAACAATTCTGAAAGGCTGGGTTAGATTTTCCTGCTATCCAGAAAATTGGGGTATGTAGTGGGTTTGGTTCGTAAACCAGGCGGAAACACCAATTAATGTAGTGGTTTAGTTCACATTTCTGACTTTCTATGAGATAGGAGATTTGGAGAGATGCAAAGCAGGCTCAAACTTAAAGAATATGAAAAGGTTTATTACTAACAGAATTAAGAGTAAAAAATAATAAGAAATTAAAACAAAACCCCCTTTTCTTCCAGCACCCCCCCCCTTATCCAACTCATACAAAAGATGATTCTTGGTCAGCATTTACAGTTCTTAAAAGTCTCTCTACTATTTGAGGAAACAGGGGTCTCTTTTGCTTCTCGTGGTTCCCAAACTGCACCAGCAACAGCCCCGCCCAAAAATCTGCTGCCGTAAAAAATATCTCTCCCATGGAAAGAAATCACAATCTCTTCCACACTGTCACCATGGGCCACACATGGGGTATTCTAGTTTAAGGATAGATAAATTCCAGCCTGAAAACAACAGCTCTCTTCTTCACAGAAATTTTAAAAGTCTCTCACAACCTCTCACAGCTCCTGGCGTGGTCACCTTTGTTTTTCTCCCACAGGCTGCACACAGAATTCTCATCCCCCCATGTCTTTAAATGGATTAAAGAGAAAAACCAGTTTGTGATATTACCAGTTTTTACCACGGTCTGCAAAAAGCAGTTTTAAGCTACATGAGAAAGGCACAACTCTGCCCTCTTTTCCCCGCCACCGTCTTCAGCTTCACTCACTTTCTCTCTGACCTTGAAGATGCCATGATGATGAGTGGTCTCCATTGTTCGGGCTTTATGATGGAGAAAGCCTCGCTCCTTTTATGCTGCTGGCTGCTTGATGTTGCCTTGCAGTTCAGCATAGGCTGAGTTGATTGCAGAAAGTTCCATCAGCTCCCGCTGGCTCTGTGGGGGCCACGTGGAGGGGGGAGTTCCTCAGCAGCCGCTCCGGGTGGTCTCGGCTATGCAGCACTGATGGTTGTTCCTCAGCTGCCCGTGGCTCTGAGGGGCTCTCCCACAGGCACCTGGGGCTTGTGCCCTGGCTCCAGGGGAGGGGAGGCCCGGGGCCACTCCAAAGAATGGAGCCCGGTGCCCATATTCCCCCCCCGCCCCCCACCACGGGAAGGCTCAAACCAAAAAGGGAACTTCCTGTGTCTCCACAGGACTTAAATATGTAAATTTCGATAAGCGCTACTGGTTGAAAGATCTGTCCATCAACTCAGGTTCAACCCACGACAGGGTATTACTAAGAAAATTTGAATATTGGTTTGGAGCACTAAAACTGTTTTATATTTGGACAGAAAAAAAATTTCTTTTATTAAATTGGTAAGAGATACATCATAAAATTACAGTCTTCCAGCAGTTGACAAAAGCATCTGGTGTAATGCCACCTACATTATTCTTTTGCCCCGCTGTTTGCTCTTAATAAGATTACAGCAGAATAGGACAAAGTGCATTTGGTTTCTGCATTATCTTGCATTCTGCAACCTGCTGCTGTTCTGCAGTGTTCGCTGCTGGAGACTGACAAAGTGAAGATCCAATGTTTAAGATAATTTCTCGAGCAATGTTTAAGATTATTTCTCTTTACTTTCTCAAATATTATTTAAAACCAAAGCAAGGTATAACTGCAGCCAACAGGCTCTGCAGAGATATATAGTTGTAGAACCTGCAATTATCTTACAAAAAAAAAATGCAAATTGCTAAAAAGCAATTTATAAGAAGCACCATCAGCAAAACATCAAGGAAAAAAACAACTTCAAGCTAACAAAAAAACCTACCACCACGAAAAAAACCCTGCTTCTCAAACAATCATTGCCCTGGCCATCTTTGTGCTTGTGTTTCTGCCTAGCTGTTATCTCACTAGTAAAGAAAATATACTATTTGGAATTTAGGTTCCTGTGTCCTTTACTGGTTTTAGCTTCTTATTCTGGGAACACATTCTCTAAAAGCAAGAATTTTGAAAATAAGTAATTCAGTGCTGAGTAGGACTCAATAGTACCTCATTGCAGGTGTCATATCTGGAAAGAAAATGTGGCCAGAGTAATTCATATCGTTGGGCACAATTTATATGTGTGTATACATATAGATTTAATTCAAAGATGGCTTCTATTAGTCAGATAAATAGAATTAAGTTATACTTTTACTTTTAGCTATATTGCAAAGTCACTGTAGAAGACTTCTGGCTTTCATAGCTTGTTTATTTTCAAACTGGGGTTCAAAAGAGACCTAAAATTAATCATGTAGGTATTCTGCCAGGTTTAAGAGGCAAAGGAAAGAGTCAATACTCAATTATACTCAACTGATGCAGTTCTCAGAGGCAAAAGGGTACAACTACAGAAAAAAACCAAAACCAAACAAAAACACTAAAAAACACTCAAACAAACAAGCAAAAAAGAACCCCCCAAAACTCTAATGTCAATCTGAAAAAGATTCTTCCAGATTTTTTTCCATGAAAAAGAATTTGTCTTCCCACAGAACTTGTGGGAAAGCCTGACTGCAACCTTGATGCTAAATGATAGATAAGAGCCACTAAGGATGTCAGTGCTACTGAAGCGGAAATGCACTTTAGCTATTAACGCTAAGATGAAACCTTGATTTCTGAATGATGAGTGCCTCGGTTTGAGACAAGTTTAGGGGGAAACGCTCTGAAAGAAACGTCTCCTCCCCAGAAGACAGGTTTCAGCACTCCCTCGCCCACCAATACAAAAGGAATTTCTTGGATGAAAGTGAAAAAAACTATTAATTAACTAACAAAGTGCCAGCTGGGCACAGGAAACACATGAGTTATGTCAGATATTAAACCTCTCTGCAGAGAAAGCTGGTGAATTTAGAGTTCCCTCTGTAGCTGGCTGGGCCCCTCCCGAGGCCTGAGGCCCAAGGCCAGGATGCGGCATCTCCGCAGCCTCCCTGCTGGTCCACGAGATCCGATGGTCTGGTTCTCGGATCACAGCTCAGCCGAACGGTTCCAGAAGAAGAGGAAGAAGAAGAAGTTACCGGCTGATTTCAGTATGCAGTCCTGGGAAAATTTCTTGCCTCAGCTAACAGGCTGGCTAAAAACAGGAAGGTGCTCCCTCAGCTCTGCAGCGGTGAGAACGCGGGGGAGTTTGTGTGAGTCCTTGAACACAAACCGTGCTGAAGAGTTTGCCTGGATTCTCTCCCCCATCTCCTGGACCCAGCTTAAAGCTATGGGACCCATTTCTGGGCATAAAGCAGATGATAGGGAAATACAGTATTATCATAATAAATAAAATCACCCCAAGACAGTGAGATGGGAAAGTTACAGAAAAAGTCTGTACCTGTAAGGAAGGTGTCATAAAAAATGGAGTCATCAGACCCTTTTGTGAATGGGCTTATGCTGGTAGAATCAGCTCTGAATGTTTCCTATGCTGGTGCTCATGAATCAGAAATACTTACTTCAGTGGTAAGTACCTCAGCAGACCTGACTGGAGGTAATACCATCTCCATCAAGACAACATAAGGTGGAAGATACCTACTGTATTTTGTTTTCACTTCTTCAAGACTGGGTTTTATTTTTTCATTTAATTTTAAATCTTTATGATCAGTGCTTGATTGACTCCTGAGAAGAAATTCACTAATTTGCACTACAGGTTTCTGCCGGGCTGTCAATCTGATGAAAGCAGCTCTAGGGATTTGTCCCTTCAGCAAACTTTTTGGATTTCAGTGTTGCTCTCATAAATGTTCATTGAAGATGAAAAGCTAATTGTAAAGGAATTGCAAAGCTGTGAGAATCAGAGAAAATGTGTATATGTGCCAAATAAATAGGGAAAACAGACACCCAAAAAAGGCGCAATTCCTCTAAGTGCAAAACAAAAAACCCACAAACTTTAAGATCCTTGAAATACTGCTTCTGAGCTGCTTTTTGAGGTGAATGAACTTCTGACTTACTGTGATGCCCCTAAGTGTTCTCTGTTCCCCTGAAATCTCTGCCAGTCTTCTCTTTTAAGAGAATTGAAAATGATAGGCTTGATGTTTAGTTATCAGCTGACATTTCTATTGCCTCTGTGTCTGACAGCTCTGAATGTGCTGGACTTCTGCTGTGCAAACATCTAGCTCACTATCCTGATGAGGAAGGAAAATCAGACAAAACAGTTCACAGCACAGATTTTTAATGCAGAATGTTATAGGCTCACCAAGTATGTCCCTGTTGATATTCTTGCACCCTTCTCAGAAAATCATAGCATTAAAACATACAGGACTCTTAAACCACAGAAAATAGACAAACATGTATTTTTAGTAGCTTTAAATCTTCTTCACCAGAGCAAATTAAAGCAGTTAGATAGTCTTGTTACTGCTTCTGTGATATATGACAAAATATAAAGCTGTCCTCTAGAGAATGTCAGGACACAGGAATGTTGTGTCTTGGGATTATTTTAATGCAGCAGAAGAATCCTTGTTTGTCTATGAGAAAAATAATAATGTAGTTCATAACAAAGTTACCACTAGTCAGTCTATAAAGAAGATTTCATGTGGACTACAATCAGAACCAATTTTTAAACATACTTTGCCTCATTTGATTTTTTTTTAAATGTTTTATTTTCAGTTCCGTTTAATTTCTACCCTATTTAAAAACCACAGTATTAAATTGTTCTGAAGTTGAAGCTCCTAAATGTCATGCGCAGGTTAATGGCAGTGCCATACATTTCTTGCTTTCAGCCAAGGTTTTGAAGTGTGTGTGTGAGTGTGTGTGTGTGTGTGTAGAGATGCCTTCTTCTCGCAGTCTAAGAGCACTTCTAAACTGCTGATGCAAATAATTCAAAATCTGGAAATATCAGAGTTCTCTTTTTCTGTACATTATTAAAATATTTCCTTTTTTTCTGCTGTTCTTCATTCAAACACAGTTCCAGCTGGTGCCCAAAGGAGCCCTGCAGTTCTAAGAGGCTTTCAATCAAGAGCAGCAGGGTAACCTAATCTCAGTGAGAGCCTGCTTGTTGTGTCTCTAAATCTTCCCAGTAAAATGCATTGTCTCATATTTTATATATAAAACATTGAACTTGATATAGAATTGTTACCTGCCATTCTGCATTTTCTTGGTGTTCAACACCAAATTATTTCAGCATTTTACCATGATACATTTTCTTATAGCTTCCTCAGGAATCTAGGATACATGTACAGGTTGGAGTGTTGAAGTGTCAGTATATCAGGAAAATACATTAATTCTCATATTCATTTCTATAGATGAGAAAGAAAGTTAGCAGAAATAACTAGAAATAACTGCAGTATTTTTCCAATTATGTTTTTATATCATGACTGATAATTAGCAGTTATAATGTATATTAATAATACTTTAAAAAATTGACTGAAATGACTTTTTTTGAAGATTGGTACAATTCTTGATCTTTCTATAGGCTTATAGACCTTCTCATACCTCCAAGGTTTTTCCAAAACTCTTACTATTCAATACATTCATGTATTATTTCCTGTACATTTACTACATGCTATTTACTATAAATTAGAATGAGTAGCCTCCAGATATACTGATCTATACGCTGTTTAACTTCCCAAATATCCCACTGCTCCTTTTATTTAAATAGGTTTTTTTCAGACATTTTCATATTAACTTAAGCAGTGTTTCCTTTTTGACTTTTTGAAAAAGTCTCGGGTTAGAAAGAATAACACAGATGTAAAAGGAGTAATCAAAAAATATATTTATTATTGAAATTGAAAAAAATCTGTATCTTTTTGCACAAAGGATGGTTGGTATAATGTTCCTTGAACTCTGATCTCCCATGAAATCAAGGGCTGGCACAAGTCAAGTGTCATGGGTTGAACCTGAGTTGATGGACAGATCTTTCAACCAGCAGTGCTTATCGAAATTTACATATTTAAGCCCTGTGGAGACACAGGAAGTTCCCTTTTTGGTTTGAGCCTTCCCATGGGGAGAGGGGGGAATATGGGCACTGGGGTCAGTTCTTTGGAGGGGCCCCAGGACTCCCCTCCCCTGGAGCCAGGGCACAAGCCCCAGGTGCCTGTGGGAGAGCCCCTCAGAGCCACGGGCAGCTGAGGAACAACCATCAGTGCTGCATAGCCGAGACCACCCGGAGCGGCTGCTGAGGAACTCCCCCCTCCACGTGGCCCCCACAGAGCCAGCGGGAGCTGATGGAACTTTCTGCAATCAACTCAGCCTGTGTTGAACTGCAAGATAACATCAAGTAAGGAGCAGCCTAAAGGGAGCGAGGCTTTCTCCATCATAAAGCCCAAACAACGAAGACCACTCATCATCATGGCATCTTCAAGGTCAGAGACAAAGAGAAAGTGAGTGAAGCTGAAGATGGCAGCGTGGAACAGAGGGCAGAGTCGTGTCTTTCTCGCGTAGCTTAAAACTGCTTTTTGCAGACCGTGGTAAAAACTGTAACATCACAAACTGTTTTTTCTCTTTAATCCATTTAAAGACATGGGGGGATGAGAATTCTGTGTGCAGCCTGTGGGAGAAAAACAAAGGTGACCACGCCAGGTTACCCAGGAGCTGTGAGAGGTTGTGAGAGACTTTTAAAATTTCTGTGAAGAAGAGAGCTGTTGTTTTCAGGCTGGAATTTATCTATCCTTAAACTAGAATACCCCATGTGTGGCCCATGGTGACAGTGTGGAAGAGATTGTGATTTCTTTCCATGGGAGAGATATTTTTTACGGCAGCAGATTTTCGGGCAGGGCTGTTGCTGGTGCAGTTTGGGAACCACAAGAAGCAAAAGAGACCTCTATTTCCTCAAATAGTAGAGAGACTTTTAAGAACTGTTGAATGCTGGCCAAGAATCATCCTTTGTTATCCTTTGTGTGAGTTGGATAAGAGGGGGAGGTGCTGGAGAAAAGCGGGTTTTGTTTTGATTTCTTATTATTTCTTTTTATTCTTAACTCTATTAGTAATAAACTTTTTCATATTCTTTAAGTTTGAGCCTGCCTTGCATCTCTCCAAATCTCCTATTTCATAGAAAGTCAGAAATGCGAACTAAAGCACTACATCAAGCTAGAGGGGTTGCTAGTAGTTGATATCACCTTCCCATGCTTTCCCCTGCAGTGGGATAACTGCTGAGGCAACCCCTGTATTAAGTATGTTAATTTCAGCTTTGTGCAATCACTTTGACCTGCAGGAGGTGAATCATTCAGCCATTTATCTGCTAATCAATTCTGACATCTTCCAAGAATAGGCATAATTAATCACACCTCCCTTGATTTTGTGTTTTCATAAACAACATTGTTCTGCTGTTGAGATCTCTTGGTTCGATATATCTGGGAGCATGCCACCTGTGATTCAACACTGCTTTCTCTCATGACAAAGCATCATGTTGATAAAATAACCCTTTTATTCTAATTTAATTATACTATAGCTTTGTTTAAGATGATACCTATTTTGGCTTGCATTGAAGAGTAATGAAATTATGCAGAAAGAAAAAGCGTCACAAATACTGACTCATTCACCTGTATGACCTAACACTGGGCATAGTGTTTTGCCACTCTGCTTTAACTTCCATTCATGGTTATTATTCTGTGGTTACTTTGGATAATAAAGTCTACTGACTCCTACTGTGCTTCAGGGTTATACATCGTTGCTCTGGGATTGTTGATCTGCCTTGTCTTTTTGATCTATTTTTTTCCAGAAATCACTACTTGAGATATTCCATGTATTTCCAGAGGCAACTACATTTCAGGCAGAATTAGTGGTTTTCCTACACTCTTTCTCCATATTTGCTGTCACATCACATTAGATACATCCAGCTGTATTGTTTGATACTGCATGAGGTACACAGATTTCATAATTCCCTCTCAGCACGTTACATTTCAATACTCCAGGTCCGTCTGATCTTATGTAAGGCCTCTCTTTCAATGCACTATGTGGTAGCGTTTCCTGAAGAGAAGTGAGGATGATGAGAGACGATCAAACAGTGTCTCAAATGTCACTAAAGGATGGATTCAGCTATCTAGCTGAATAGGTCTCAGGCATCTTAGCAACCAGTTTCCTGTATTACACTCAAAGAGATCACTTACCCAAGCTCTGAGGTGACAAAGTCCACCATCAAAACTAATCTGGGTTAAAGACTTCCTTACAATATTCAGTACAAAAATGTCTTTAGACACTTCACATCACTGGGCAAAACCACACACAGGCAGACAAGACCTGTGCAACAGGTGATGCTGCCCACACCCAGACTTATTTCACCATAGAATCCTCACATGTTCGTATAATCAGAAAAGCTGCAGGCTGTTTATGTACCTGTGAATAAAACCAAATCTACAATAATTACCTAACCAATTTGTCAAAGTCACATTGAGATTTTAGTTGTCAATATGGTGCTTCCCTACATCTCTTAATACCTATTTAAATTTACAAATAAAGTCTTCTATGTTTCAAATTCTTCCTGCTCTATTTAATGAGTCCAACCTACTTCAGGATTTCCCCCTGCTTTTCAAAAGAGAGCACACAGGCTCATTTAAGTGCTTGCTTCATAAATCATTCCGGAGAAGCATGAGTAGTTAAGAAAATACAAATTCCACAAATCTGTTTTATAAATGTAATGAATGTATACTGAAAAAGACAGAGATAAAGAGAAAAATCAACAGAGTAATAATTGTCAAACTATTTTGAGGTCCTCACTGTAGTATTTTGTTTTTCTACGCTGAAGGAATAAAGGAAAAGAACACGCAACTTTAGGATACCAAAGAGAATGGTATAAACATCAAGTGAAAAGTTAATCCATCTCCTATAGTATCATGGAGCAATTGTAGCACAATGGTAGAACACCTTGGTTCACAAATGAAAACACCTACAAGTAGATGTGGCTAAGAAAAAGGATGTGAAATTATTGTGGTTTAAAACAAGATGGAAATTAAGAGCCAAGTAGCTGCTTCCCTTTCCCTCACCCCCTTTGGTGGGAAAGGGACAAAAAGGGAGAGATTATCAATTGAAATAACAATTTACTGAAGAAACAGTAATGAGATAAGGAAAACAAACAGTGACAGTGACCATACTAATAAGAATACTGCATAAAAGAGTGTGTTTATATGCAAAAACTACCCGACCTCCCTGATGTTACCAAGGCCAGCACCATGTGGCTTCCTGAGATAAAGGAGAAAATGGCAGACAGTACTGCAGCTGGTGGCTTTTTCTCTGAGTTCGAGATGACAAAAAACAATGACAGAAAAATCCTCCAAGCTGGACCATCTTCATTCTGCCACCCTGCCACACTGCTTACCACTTCACTCCCCTGCAAAAAAAGGAGCAAAAATGGTGGCAACTCCCTTTTATTTCCACCTGNTGAGGATATAAGTGGTATAGAATAACAGACATACCCACACAGTCAAAGGCTCTGCCAGCCCCCCACAGCAACTGCGAGAAAATAAACTGTCCTAGCCAAAAGTAGGGCAGAAATCAATCACGTCTGTTTTGATAGTTTTGCTCAAGGATTCAATGATTTTAACCAATATTTGAATGTTGAAAATTAGGACAAATAGCAGGGTCCCAAACAAGGTTATATTTTTCCCTTACTTTAAAATACTTGCCAAGCAGGTACTTGAACAGAATGAAGACCAGATATGAAAAAAGCATGTAAACAACCAGAAGAGAACAATCACAGAAGTTTAACATTATATCTAAATTATGGCCTATAATTTTCTTTAAGCCTCTACCTCTCTTTATGTCCAAATTTGCCACAATTTGAATTAGGGATTCAAACCAAACATCTACTCACAGGAGCGTTCCTTATTTGTTGAGCTAAGTGATGTGGCACTTTCCACCCCATCAGGAGAAGCTGATGCCCCTCTAACCCTGAGCTGAATCCTGGGATCTGATCCCCAAGACTCTTATTCCACTAGCACGTTAAAAAGTTCACTCATTACAAAGCTTGATATTTAGGTTCCATTCACTTCTCCTGTTATTCTTTTTTAGCCTCCTAAATTTCTTATTCTGTGCTGCCTAGTTAAAATACTTTGTTAAGAACACTGGCAACAGCCCAAGACATGTGGAGCATAGAGTGCCGGAAGATAAAACTTGGAATACTTATAAGGCTGAGGATATATTAAATCTAGGACTCCCATTTGCTCTTCAAAGCTGTAAACATCAATAACCTCATTTTAAAAGAAAGAATCAACTCCAGTTTGTTGTCTGAATTAATAGCTCTATGTACATTCCGGTTTCAAGCTTCAGGGAAGAAAGCAATCTATCCACAGCCTTGCCTCCATTATCTCATTTCCAGAGAAGATGGAGTTTCAGAAATACCCCAGGCTTAAAGTTTCCCCTTTGCTTTGTTGCTAGGAGTGTCCTCCCTCAGCAGCTCACAAATGTCTTCTCAGGCATGCAGCTCTCTTCAGGCATTGCACAGGGATCATAGGCTCCCAGGCCTAGATTTTGGATCCTTTGTGATTCTCAAAGGTGTATAATTTAGAGGCTCCTTTTGTTTTATCACACATTGTACATCTGGTAGGTATTTGCATCTAAAGATAGACTACACGGCCAACATAATGCAGACACGATGCTGTTCTGTGGAAGTGTATTGACCATGACTCCAAAAAAAAGTGTAGTTTGCTAATTTAAATATTGAGCAATTTATTTGCAAATGTAACATGAAAAGATCAGCTGGTTAAATAGATTGTTCCTGTGCCCTTGGCCTGTAAGCAAACTTAAAATAAAAATCAACTATTTCAGAAAGTGTGATACGAGGGAGACACAAAACTTGCAGAAATGCTTGAGAAAGCTATCTTTTTTATTACATTCAGCCCATGAATTCCCAGGTAATAGAGATCAACCAGCTGCATCCATCACTGTGGTAGAGATCTGAATGATGGTGACTCATGAAATCTGACAAAAGGCCATTACAAAAGAAAGCATTAATTGTGACTTCAGCAAAAAAAATATTTGAGAATAAGATCTATGTGTGTAAAAACTCAAATCTGTCATTGCTACTAGTAAACTATTCAGAATTTAGCATAGGATAGATGTATAAATGTGAAGAAAACCACAAGGGTTCAGGTCCTAGTTCAAGCAGTATGTACAGTCTTTAAAATTTCCCATCATTTTTCTAGGGATTTAAAGCCCTATATAATTTTGAGGATCTATGTTGCGGCAAATACCTGAGTTCTGCATTGTTCTATCCAGTATTGATCTAACATCTAACTCACTGTGTCCTTAGATCTGCTTCTACATTGCTGTCAATAGTAGTTACATCTTGGCAGGAGTGTGTAGTAAAGAAAAATCAGCATTTCTCCCAAGTGCACGTCTCTACAACAAATATGAGGTGGATAATACTAGGCTGTCTTAGAAATTTAAGCAACTTTCAGATCAGTTAGCTAAGGAAATAGGATTTTCATGGTCATTCTGTTTGTGGACATGTCTACCTGCAAACCATCCTTTCCACCCAGTAACTTTTGTGCCTGTTGGCTGATTTCCACACTAATTGATACTAAATCAATGATCTCAAAGGTAGCACATTATATTTTTCAGGAAATGGGAAAAAAGGTAGAAGAGGATACTAATGTTTTTCCTAAATGAAAGGCTAAAACATGACCCTTCAAACATACTCCAATGCAAACTTCATATCTGAATTTAATTTTGAAAGCAAAAGTTTAATTAAGAATAGTAGTTCTACTTCAAAAATAAAGCTCCTATCAAGCATTAATCCTATGGTACTCCTCCAAAAATCAAACTGCTGCTTGCTTTCTACTTATTTTGATACTGGGGTAGGAACTCTTCTATGTCTCTTGTGTAGCAAATGTTACAGTAGTGTTTTACAGATACTGACAACACAGATTCAGACACATCTGGCAATGCTTATTTGCTGGTTTTTAACATTCATGTGGGATGAGTACATTCACAATTTTGGGGCAGAGCTTTTGTAAGGACTGCACTCAGGTAACAAAAGATGGCTGTACAAGCAATCCTCGTTTGATCAGAATATTTTTTCTTCTGCAATGCTTGCTGGTTTTTGGAGTGCTAGAAGTCAAATTCCAACATAAGATATTATTGGCAGTAATAAATAACTACTACTACTAATTCCTCCTAAATACCTACAGTTAAGAGGAGTGAAAATGAGTAGATTGATGTCTACAGACAATTTTGCCTGTGGGATTGAGCATTCTGTAGTAAAGAAATGGATGATCCACTTGCTAGGCACACACAGAGTCGTCCTATCAGCTCAGTTTATCCTCAGCTTCTGGAGAGAAACTTTCAAAAGCTTCAGTGATACAGAATAATGACAGCAGCAGTGAAATCTCCATTGAAACTCATGGAGTTTGCTTGGGTAATACAAAAGGCCCACAAATAAATGATTGTTTTGATTTTCTGGGGAGGAACCAGAAGGATCCAGAAGCAGTAAGGCCTCCATTCCTGGAAATACTGAAGAAAAATTCTGCCCTGGTATTTCTCCATTTATGAATATTGACATCCAAGATTATGTCTCCAAGAAGCATTATTTCCTCTCTATGTGATTTGCTCAAACGGGGAAATTTTTTTTTTAGTTTGCCGTTTAATTTTTTTCCCCTCAGGTTGAATATCTGTCAGAGCACAGCAACACAGCAATAAGAGTTTTCATCATGTTAATTCACCTTTTTACTCTGTATATTAGAATTGGTCCTTTAGGTCTAATAATATATTTGAGAAGTAATGAAGGGGTAAAGCAAAAAAATCAAGAAAGATGAGACTACAATTATGTAGAGGCTGTATATCTTCTGTAATTATTTACCCCTATGTAATAGTGACAAGAACAACTTCTTCCCTGGAAATTTCCATCCATTTGTATGATGGCAATATTTCTCCCTCAGTGTGCTAAAAATTTTGCCAGGAAATATTCTGCAAGGCTAAAGACTGAAAAAATCAGATTCCCCTTGCAATTCTGCCACAAACCTCATGGAAAATCCAAGGAGGTATTTTAATTTTTCCCATTTCCCCATCTGTGAAATACGAATATTTTTTTCGTAAATGTTCAGCATGGATGAATATTTGTTTACTCATATACGGGCAGTGCTTGCAATTATTGGATGGAAAGAACAGGGTAATAGTTATAATATAATTACTGAAAAAGAGCAGGAAAATTGATAACTAATGTGTGAAACCTGATACTTCAAGGTCTTTTTCTAGGTAGAAAATCCATGCCTGAGCTGGCACATCCAAGTCAGAAGCCTCCTTTACTGTATTGTCTCCTATACTTTTCCATTTTCTTAGAGCTGCAACTAATTTTCTCTTTTCTTTTTTCTTTTCCTTTTCTTTTCTTTTCTTTTCTTTTTTCTTTTCTTTTCTCTTTTCTTTTCTTTTCTTTTCTTTTCTTTTCTTTTCTTTTCTTTTCTTTTCTTTTCTTTTCTTTTCTTTTCTTTTCTTTTCTTTTCTTTTCTTTTTTCTTTTCTTTTCTTTTCCTTTTCTTTTCTTCTCTTTTCTTTTCTTCTCTTCTCTTTTCTTCTCTTTTCTTTTTTCTCTTTTCTTTTTTCTTTTCTTTTCTTTTCTTTTTTCTTTTCTCTTTTCTTTTCTTTTCTTTTCTTTTCTTTTCTTTTCTTTTCTT